>WBOK01000582.1:0-29138 GCA_009289805.1 Alternaria gansuensis
GGGAACACAACATGATGTGTTTCACATTCTTTCTTTCTCCCGATTGTGTGGATATTCTCTGAGTGGGGGGAGGGGGGATGGGGGGTTACGTACATATGTACATGTACGTACGTGTTGGGTTGTATGGGTATGTATGTATGTATGTATGTATGTGTGTGTGTGTGTGTGTGTGTGTAACGTTATGATCTGAATAGGGGGGTTAGGGAGGGAAACTTAGATATTCACTGGCAGTTTGTGATACAAGATTTACCTAGTAGAATAAAACGTCTTCTTCGCTCCCTCTCCCTCTTTTTTTGCTTCTTCTCTCTCTCTCTCTCTCTCTCTCTCTCCACAGAAGTACATTACGCCCCCGATGGTACAGTACCATAAGAAGAAGCGGTGAATCCTTGTTTTGTCTCAGCTCTGTACCCTCTTGTAAAACTTGTGTGTCCGACTAGACTGCAAAGTTTGGGAGTAAGTCCCTTCCAAGACGAGTAAGATGTCAGAACTTCGTCCGGGTTGGTAGTAGCTGGGAAATTTTGTACAAGGCGGATGGCGCGATGTGGTGTGATGTTGTAGCGGCCTTGTACTACGTGGTGCGAGTTTTTTTTTGAGGAGCCGAGAAAACAAGTGCCGGTGCTGCTTGTGGGGGGCAAGCCGGAGACGGATTGGGGGTTCAGAAAGGTCGTGTGAGCAAAAGGGGCGCGCGGTGGTCAGATACTTTGGATTCCCATTTTCTGCTATTGTGGGGAAGCCATGGGGGTTTGCTGTTTACTGTGGGTACCACGTACGAAAGTAAACGACAAACCGGTCTTTTATTTGTTTTCCCAAGGACCAACTTCACACATGGATCCCCCCCCCCCCCCCCCCCCCTCTTCGCTCAAATCGCCTTGGCCTTCTGTAATCGGTCTCCCCCTCCGATCCACAATCGTACAACCCCTCGTCCACTGCCCACTCGTCTCAACCCTGACATCCTCTTCTTTAAACTTCCAGGCCGGGTTCCCAGGACACAGGGCGTACCAGATGGTCAGGGGGTCGTGGAGTTGCAGTCCCGCTTTTGTGGGATCCTGTTGCGGGTTCAAAGTGGCGTTTTTCGCGAAAGTGGCGGAGAGGAAGATGGCGGTCCATTCGGATAAGGGACTTCCTTTGATGGGTTTTAGGTTGATGTAGTCTTCGTACATGGTCTTGGGTAACACGTGTTGCTCCGTCGTGTCCAGGGGGAAGAGTTTGATCGTCAGCCGTTTACTCAACTTTTCTGGGTAGGGAGGTAGTTGGTTTTTCTTTGAAGAATTGGAGGGGACGGGTGGCATGGTGAGGTGTGGGTTTTGGCTTGTTAGCGCGAAGATGCGGGCACTGGCTACGGAGTCGGCGTAGGTGTTAAATTCGGCACCGGGGGTCATCTGGTTGCGGTGGTTTAGTGAGTGCCGGAGCGGGGTGTTGGGTTGTTTTATTAGATTGAATGGTGGGACAGAGATGGAGAGGGTGGCTGGACTGTAGATGAGGTGGAGGGGTGGGGGTGGACGCTATAGATAGCTTCAGAGAGGGAGGGAGGAAAGACGGTGGGAAGGATAAAACTTACATTTCCGGGTGCATCAATAGCACCACCCATGACAACCACCTCCTTGACCTTCAGAAAAGTCACTGGATCTTGAGCAGCAGCAATAGCAAGATTCGTCAGAGGTCCAATGGCCACAATGGTAATCGTATCAGGTTCATTCTCCCTCAGCAAGTCAAGCATGACTTCATGTGCAGGCTTGAGCGACGGCGTAAAGAGCGAGTGTTTCTCCTTGACTTTTTGCAACGCAGCTGCGTCTTCAGCGGACACGTTCTTTGGCTGGGGTGTGAAGAGCGATTTCCACGTCTCTTCTGGAGAAAGGTGCGGGTGCTTTTCCAATCAGCCTCACATTCCAGGACATGTTGGGGAGGTGGGGGAGGAAGATCTCACACTGTGATGTATACCTCCAAGTCCATCAATGCCATCTACAACATATCATCAGTCTTCCGCTTTCCAACACATCGCAGAAATGTGGACCAACTTACGGAAAAAGTCCGCAACCATCATATGTTCCGCCAACGGTTCTTCAGCACCAACAGCGACTGTGATGCAAATCAGTTCCTACTCCACTGTCCTTCCAAAGCATCTCCACGCATCGTTGAAAAACTCACCAATAGGTTTCCTCGCATTCAGCGTGTCAAACCCCTCAGGCCTCCCGTTTTCTTTCCGCCACGCCCTCTCCTTCTCGATGCAATGGAACAGCGTGACGATATTTCTTAGGCAACTATATTATCCAGTCAGCCCAAGCGTACATCTCACCCAAAGCTACCCACAGTTTAAAAAAGGAAAAAAAAATGAAGATGCAGAAGAAGAAAATCAACACAGATACACACCAAACGGGGGCAAAAAACGAGAAAGGCAAGGAAAGAAAGAAAGAAAGAAAGAAAGAAAGAAAGAAAGAGAAAAAGAAAACAAAACCAAAACAACTCACTTCTTCACCTCCACATTCCCAAACGTCACACTCAGCATCAAAACATCCAGCTCCTCGCTCTTCGTCGACAACGCCAGAAGTATAGCGAGAACATCATCGATGCCCTATCATTAGTTTTCAATCTCGTTAGCCTCCAATTATTCCTTTTTTTTCTTTCTTTCTCGCGTTGCCAAACTCTCCCCCTCCTCCCCTCCCCACCGATTGTTACCCCGCACTTTTTATTTTTATTTTGTGGTATTCGGAGATGAACTCACAGGGTCTGTATCGATGATGATCTTGTTAGGCGCCATGATTTTAGTGTTTTGATGTGTGGTTAGTCGTGAAGATGGGTGTTTGTTGTTGTTGTGGTAGGTAGTAGTAGAAAGGCCCGTTTGCTGCTTGCTGTGATAGACGACTAGCGGGCGCATGTATGCACACTGCCTAGGTAACCCATGCCTACACCAAACCACGCGTGGCAGGTGCACATTTGCGCGAATGCCGACTTGACCGATAACATGCAACTCTACTTTGACTTGAGGGCCTAATTGCTCCTCCTGATTTCACAAACATAACAGACAAATAAGTGGAATTGGGTCCATGGTTAAGTGGACGAATATGCATTTGCCATGTATATATATATAAAAGAAAAGATTCCCATGCAGTTCATGGCCCAATCGCATATAACTTTATAAGAACAAACGCCGGATGGACCATAATTCTGACACGTTTGATGGAGCCTGAACCAACAACGTTTGTCCCCCCCAAATGCCTAGCAGAAACATCCTAGGCTGGGATTTTGAACCCATCCGTTCTTCTAACAACTCCCAATTGTCTCTAGTCTGGAAGTGGTTCCAAGCCGCCCATCGCTTTTCCCACGTTTGTTGCCCAATTGATATCATATGCGTTCATCGAATATAGTAAAACGAGGTCGAAACACGTGTCGTGATGCGTGTACATGGTCCAAGTCTAGTAGACCTTCTTCTTCTCGTCAACGGAAAACTGGCCGGGGCCCATGTTGACCAGTAAGAGGAGGCCGCCACTGTGCACATAGTCAGCAATGTTTCTGTGTGGAAACGCGGGAAACACGCGAGAGAGAATACTTACACAATGGAAAGGATCTGGAAGAAGTCGTATTTTGCAAAGTCCTTGTGGGGGTGGTGCGGGTGCAGTGTCCACCAGTTGTTGACGTAAAGGTTGAAGACGCTGAGAATAAGCACGAGCATGATGGCCGAGAACTTTGCCTTGAAACCAACAACAACCATGACACAAGCCACGAGTCCGAGAAGACTAGCAATGATTCTCCAGAAGCCCCAGTCACCGCGGAACACGAATCCAACAAAGAGGAAGATGAGCAAGACTCGCCCAGCAAGCTGGAAGTACATCTTCTTGTCCTTTTCGTCGAGCTGAGGAAGACCAGCCGGCGCGAACTTCTTGCGAACCCAAGAGTCGGAGAGCACCATAAGCAGACCGCCCATGACGGACAGGTTGCGCAGGAAGAAGTTGAGATCAAAGACAAGACCGTAGCCAATGCCCTGCAGAACAACTACTGCCATGAGTCCAGCGACACTGTATTCGGAGTATCTTCGGAAAATGACGCCAAGGGAGCAGACGACCATGAGGATGATGTTGATGATGAGAAATACATGAGTTGCCCCATTCCAGACTGAAAGCAAAGGTGGGCCCTATTAGCAATTGTCCACCACGCGCTTTGGAAAAATAAGGGGGGTGGTGGGGGGACGTACTATGGCGGTAGTCGTGGAGATATACGAGCTGATCGGTCCATTGTGTGACTATGCGTATCGCATCTTCGAGAAAAGTAACGACGATAAGGAAGCGGCCAATGCCAGGGAGAAATCTAAAGGAGAGCGAGTTAGCCAAGTTCATTCGAGCGCGGGAAGCGCTGGTGACACGGTTCCTGGTGTGACAAAAGCGGCGGTACTCACGGCTTGATGGGGTCTGCGACAGTGTCCAGCATGTCCTCGAGCTTGCTCGTCTGCGCCCTCAGTTGGTCCAGCGGACTGGGGTCATTTCTGCTGTCGTCGTTGCGCCCCGAATTGCCGAAGGGGCTTTGGTTACCCAAATGGTAGCCAGCTGTGCCGCGTATCTGCGCCATGGCTGGTTGTGTAGTAGAGAAAGAAAAACAAGGTGGGCGGCGGCGGCGTAGGTGTAGTAGGTGATTGCGTTCGCTGCTCCGAACAGGTGTCCTTGACGCGATTGAACTTCGGAAACGCCAGATTATGTCAGCGGCCTAACCTATTGCGCGTTACCTTGAAGTCCCACTGCTCTCTTCTGTTGCAGGCTAGTAAATTGCAGGGTGGAAAGCTATTGACTAGTTCGCGTGATGGCCGTGTTTGAGTGCACGAGATGTTGCACCATGTGTGCTGTTCCCAGGGTCGCCGCCGCACTCGTCCCTCGGTTCGCGCAACCTTCTAGAGTACCACCTAGAGGCCAGATTTCGCCATCTTTAGTCTTACCTATGGCGTCACAAATATGTGTCGGTACGGATTGCTCCCTGACCAATCTTGACTAGCGAATTCTCGACTTGGCACGGGCACTCCGCCGGTTGTATCAATAGCATCCACCAACCCTGACCACACGATTTGGTGCAGCTTTCACAAGGGGGAGTCGCACACTGGCTCGCATCGTCCATGGAAACCAGGCTTTCTACCTGCGAGCCTCGAAATTTATTCTTCCAGCGCGGGGTACTGCAATTTCATGTTTGGATGTAGTATTGAAGTACAGGACGAGAATGCAAGAGAAGCCTTTGCAAGAAGATCGGATGCAACCCCATACGCCGATGCATTTCCATTACCTAGATGGCAAAGCAGAGCAAGGAACCCACCCGATGCTCCAGCCATACCCACGCTTACAAGGACAAGTCCACCGTCATATTGAATTGTGCCCGTCCGTCGTGCCAAACATGATATCATCGTCATGAACGCTGACAATTGTTAGACCGACGCCATGGGATGACAAGAATTCGAAAGGTGCATCGTCGTCAAGGGTACGTGAATGCACCCAAGGTCCTCAGACCAGCTGTTAGCTTAGTAATGGTCAAGAACTTCACATGACCGCCCAGTCATCGGCATCGTCGCCAGTCTTGGGGTTGAACTCTTCGGCAAGGATCTGATACCGAGAGCTGGGGTTCTTGTTCTCCTTTATGACCTCGGTTGGTCGGACTGACTTGGCGGACTGTTGTGGCTTCGTCTCGTTGACATTGTTGAGCTCTTCAGCGATTTCCTCGTTCACGGTCTTGCGCTTGGTCTTGCCGCCCTTGGGAACGGTGGTCCAGGCAGTCTCCTCCATAGCCAGTCTCATCTGCTCTTCCTCAGAGGGGAGGCTGTTGAGAGGAGCAGAAGTCTTAGAAGTGCCGTTGGTAGAGGCGGCAGGTACAGCAGCGGCCTGGGTGGGTGCGTCGAAGGTGTCGAGGAGCTGAAGAGTCGACGCAGGCTTGGGAGGCTGAACAGCGCCGCGAGAGGGCACCTCGGTCCAGGGGTTTGAGGCAGGGGGTTTGCTTTGTCCAAGACCGTTCTTGGCCGGCTCACCACGGGCCTCACGAGCGACGCGACGCTGCTTCTCCTCGAGAGCCTTGCGCTGCTTCTCCTCTTCCTCACGCGCAGCCTTTGCCTCTTCGACCTTCTTCCTGTTCTGGCGCTGCTTCTTGGACTCGGTCGCCACCTCTGCCTTTTGTGTCTGGGCCTTGACGGACTTGGCTGGCTTCTCCGAAGGCTTGATGCTCATGAGGGCAGGGGAGACGGGTCGCCCGTCGAGCATGTCAGAGACGTCCTTGCCGCTCGGGGCCTTGTTCGTGTAGGCGGCGGGCGGTGCGACTTCCTCGTCGGCAGCTTGCTTGGGTGCGGCTTGCGACAGCGAAGCGGCAGCCTTGTTGCCGGCATCCTGAACGGCCGTCTTGACTGACTTGCGAGGCGCCTTGGACTTGGCAGACTTCTTCTCCGCGCTGTCCCAGTTGACCGCCTCCTTGAGGGAGTTGGTAGTGGGCTTGCCGGTGGTTGATCGTCCCCGCGCAACGGCGGTGTTGCCTTGGTGCAAGTAGTACCAGTAGACAGCGCCTCCAATGGCCAGGAACACGGCCCAGCTCATCCACGGCTCCATGGCGTAAGAGGTGTGGTAGGTAACGTCTCGAAGATGCGGATGGCGGTGTATGCGGAGCCCAACTACTACTTCAAGACGTCTAATGTCAACACAGTACGGTAAGGGCAATGGGTTGGGTAGGAAGGTGGCAGGCAGGTGCGAGAGCAGACAGCGAGGGCAGTAGGATGACAGAGTATAGGGAGGCGGAGCAGGGAATAGGAGGCAAAAGGGGCTTACAGGTAATTGATTTTGCCTTGGTCTGGGCGTCGTACTGTGGTGAATTGACACGTCGCACCGGCTGCTTTGCTCAACGGGCTCGATGGCGTTGCGAGAAGAGGCCAGGTAAAGGTATTGAATCGCTTCGGGAGCTACTCAACCGTCGAGTGCAACCACCGAATCGCGCACCTGAGACTGGCGGCGCAGTTTGAGGGCTTGTGCTGATTCACGTGCTGCACTCCCGCATCGACTCGGTGTCGAGGCTAGCACTGCAGGGCGAGGGACGGGGAATTGCTGGAGGTGGCAGAGTGAAGGTGCTCCATGTGGTAGTGAGCTTTGGTTGGGAGTGCTACCCCGTCCGGGATGCCGCTAAGCAGGGGTTCAGTGAGGCGCTGCGGGTGCACAGTAGGATGATGGAGAATGAAATCTCCTATACACCTCCTGACTCCTATTTATCCTACCATCTATCCTCGAGCCTCCCACACACATATCCCGTCCATCATCGCCCAATGGCTGCGTCCACGCCAATGGGCAACTTGAAAAGGACACGAAGCATCAAGCACCAGCTCGTGCGGAAGGCTAACTCCGACACCCCCGACCCCCGACGGCGGCCTCTACCGTTTTAAGCGGCTTGACACCAAGCCATTCATCATCTGCCGCGGCGCTATTGGCATGTCGCTGATATTACCGTCTTACAAGCAGCCCGCTCTACATAGTAAGCTCCTAGCCTCCTTGCACGACATTCCTACCGTTACCAGCAGTGGCCTCATCTGGCTAGTGCAGTGCTGAGCTCTTAGCAGTGGTAAGTACCAAACACATCAAAGGCCATACATCCTGAAGTCATCTAGAGAATAGCTGATTTGGCGCAAAAGAAACAATACACCCCTATCACAAACGCGTGGCATCAACCAACAGAGAGCGACCCAGTGCTTCTCACTTCGTAAATCGTTATTTATGAGGCCTACAACAACGCCAACCTAGACGGCCATGAAGAACCGCCTGTCACTGACAAAGACGAAAGAAAAAAAGGGACCCATGACTACCCTCAATACCGCCTCTTCGCGGCAACCCCCTCCCCACCATCGTCCCCCTTCCTTTTCAAATTTCTCCCTCCCACTGCCCCCTCGCTATTCAAACTACAACTGCTACTCATTGGGGGTGTCGCAACCCCATTTCCTCCCACCTTTCCCACCGGCCTCCCCGAAAAAAGCACTCCATTAGGCGACATGTTTCTTCCCTGCAATGATGGCTGTGCCGGTGGAGACGCCATATTCTGTGCTTGTCCCATCGCCGCAGCTTGCTGCTGCTGCTGCCTCGCAAGCATCGCCGCTTGAGCCTGGTTCCTCTGCGCCATCTGCATCTGCCTCGCAATATCACCCAACCCCGGTCCAACGATATTCCTATCACCGATGATGGTTGCGCCGCAGTTCACCGTGATGTTGATGTTAGAATAGCGTTTTACGCCTCGTACTTGTGTTGTTGAGGTGGATTCTTCTCGTGCTGTTGCTGATGTAGGACTTGTTGGCGTTGGGGGACGGTCATCGGCCACTGTCTTGTTGTTGCTGCTGGTGCTGGTGTCGCCGGTGAGTACGGTGGAGATGAGATTTGCTATCCGTATGCTGTCCATTTGCGTGATGGAGATTATGTTTCCATGGCCCCGGATTTGTGTAGCGGCGTTTATGGTGATCTCAGGTGTGTCTTCTGAGGCCTCTTGACTATTGGGGTCTAAGTCTTCTTCTTGCGACTCCAGGTCGTACGGACTTGTTACATTTGGGATGGGCATCGTTGGGTCTACGACTGTGTGGTAGGCAGGTGGTGCTGTTGGCATTTCCTCCTCAGTTTCAGCCGAATATGTCGTGTTGTTGGAATATAAGTTGGAGGAAGGTCTGTTCGTGACTGTTGTTGGAGACAATAAAGAATCGTTGTGAAGTATTGATGATGCTTTTGCGAGATGTACTGCTGTGTTTTTGCGAAATGGGTCCATGACACCTAATAACGAACGGGACGTTCTTTGTGGCCAAGTAGAAACTTCTTTTCCAAATTGTGATCAGGTGCTTGTGGAGTAATCGTGATCGTGGAGTTGTGGCGTGATGTTGGTGTGACGGATTGGGTGGCGATCATGCGAGTCGGTAGGTGCTACAGGCAAAATGTGGTGGCTAAACGCTTTGCCGGGAAAGGTTGCGCGACCACGAAGATGTTTAGGGAGATGTGAAACCGGTAAATGGTCGTGATTGATGATGTAGTAACGTCGTGGATGGCGTCTCGCCTTCAGCAATTATCCTCGAGTTCTTTGCAAGACGAGTCTGGAGTAAGTTAGCAAAAAGACGCCTTTTCTACACGAGACGAGAAGGGCATAAACAAACATTTGAAACCCCCAAACTTTGATCTTCAACCCTCTCGTAGCGATGAGCAACGGCAAGCCACATATATATACGCGTACCTCCAAACAACTCATCATCATCTCGCACGCCGCCCGCTTATTGACCACCTCACATGAAACACCTAAACACAATAAGAAGAACCAGCCTGCATACCTGCACAACCCACTCCCAAACACCCACGCGACACAGAAACCCACTTACCAGGGATAATTGCAGACTGGGACCGGCAATTACGAGAACTACGTACCGGGCCCCTTACATGGCCAGTGTTGCTATTGTCACAATAAAGATGCGCTAGCCCGTTTTCGGCTGTAACACTGTAGCGCGCCGGCATTGGGCAAACAGCATCCAAGTCTTGCGAATGAGATGATAGAAGGACGAAGGATTATTTTGATCTGGGCCAATTACCGGGTGGAAATGGTATAGGGGTGTGAAAGGAGGATGGAAGCCTAGGGTAGGCAATAAGCGCCCATGTACGACTGACAACACCTAAGTCGGATCAGAATAAGAGATTCGGCCCATGACTCTAGCATGCTATATTTTTTTGGTAGTATTAAGATGGAGTGTAGCACGAGAACGGAGAGTTACATCTCTCCAGCACAACATCCTCGTTCTGTGCGACTTTGTACACACACGCTCGGGTAAAATTCGTGCTGAATATTCCGTTCCATTCCTTGCATTCTTTTGTCATTTTCGATAAGGTGCTTTTAGCAAACATTACAGTGCGCAATACTATCATACCCAACCAACACCCGAGAGGATGTTTATTCATACACTGCGCCGCACGGATACATTCGGCATATGAACTGTCATGCTAGGGTGTGAAAAGTGTTGAGTAATGAGACAGTGTGTTGGATAGGATCGATGATGCAGTTGTTGGTGTTGGTGACTAGGTAGATGGGTGTTGGATGCTGGTTTGGGTGTATAATAGGAAGCTTTGCGGGGACAATAGGATGAGAAATTTTGAGAACACTACAACCGTGCTTAAGTTTCCTCGCAGTGTCATGATCAGAACATGAAGAAAAACTTTATACTTCCTGGTGTAATCAACAGAGTATGTGATTTAAAACGAGAACAGAGTTGTACTACATGACATCGCATGTTCTTACAAAAGTCGAAGGCTATTGTAGCTTGCGAACTGCTCCCGAGAAAAAGCCAACACGCTCATCTCCCCAGCCACCAACCCGTGCTTCAACCCGGCGCTCTGCCCCGTGAATCCTCAGTTCACATACCCAGCGTCGACATAGGATACGTGATTGACCGGACGCAATACCAAAGGACGCGTCAGGAGGGCGCTAAGGAGAAAAAGAACAATATGAATGCGATATACACTGCTAGCTGGTAACACCCATCTGTCATGTGCCGATCAAATTACGAACTCGACACGTATGTATAGGCAACAGCAGCTACTGTGGCGGAGAGAAGCTGTGCCGCATGTTGTTGGCTGAGCAAGTTTCAAAATCCGCGACCTACAAGGCAGACACATGCCGGTATTTGCAAACCAAATCATAGCAATGGTCCTCCAACCAACCTGGAAATCCGGCATATAAACCCAGCCAATAGGCAGCCATATCCTCGTTGTCGGGACGAGAAAGTCACCTTGTTTTACAAGCCTGTTGTTATGACAGACGAGCCCAAAACGCCGCGCTGCAGAAAATGCTACAGAATATCATACACCTATTGTCGGCGTTCAAGAAACAACTTTGCGCTAAGAGGTAAAGCACAAAGCATAACGCCAGTGCAAGTTACGACCAAGGTTGTACCCTTGCCACCGATGAAGTAGAGCCCTGTTAAGATGGCTCGAAGTGTATCACCGCTGCGGTCGATATTGTTGAACTTCGTGTTGTGGCCGTTCGTGGTAGAAGAGATTTTCCGACCAGGGCGGGAGCTTCTTGTCTCGTTCGTAGAGGTAACCGCAGTTGTTGCAGAGGGTACGCGGGCCTTTTGGTCCGTCGCGGACAGCCCAGACGGCAGTGCCCCAGACCCAGCAGTGTGCACATCTCCATGTTTGTCGTTCCCTGTGGTTGTCGTCAGTTCCAAATTTCTTGTAAACAATGAAAAGATATTTACATACCCTTCTTGCAGTCCTCCATCCTGCCCGCCATAACCGGATCCTCCTCCGGCCCCAGGCGTGGCTCTTCCGACCGGACTCAAACTCCTGAATCTTCTCTTTTTCTTGCTGCGCTCACCGCGACCCATGTTCTCTTGTCCTTCGATGTTGTTGAAAAACTCGTTAGCGGGGGTGCCTGTCATATTTGCTGTTGAGGAGAAGCGAGCAGTCTCTCTGCGTAATCTGCGGATCTGCCTTTCGCGATCGCCCTCACGCTTCTCAATCTCTTCTGGCGAAAGGATCTCCACCTTTGGTTCCCATTCATCGCAAAGGTGCTCTTGGTCGTATCTCCACCCCGCGCCGATTGTGGGCTCGACTGCGTCGTTGTCGATCTCGCCGTCGCCCACTAATCCACCGTTCTCGCAAGCCTCCTTCTTTAGTCGCAGGACTGCTTCGTAGATGCTATGTGTCATGGCATTCACCCATTCCCCTGATAATCCCAGATCCGCACACGTCGTCTTAGCGAACATCTCTGCAAACCCTGGTGGATGTAATAGTGACCACTCGAACTTGTCTGTGTATAGTCTGTTCATGAGGTTGATGTTGAGCGTGACGATGCACCGATAGGTGTCATCTGGGTTATGAAGCTCCTCGGAAGGCAGTGCAGTCGCGGTTGCGCTGATGCCATTTGGAATGCCCGCTGGTGCTTGCGCGCTGTCTGCATGCGATACGCCGTTGGTCATAGGAGTTGACGCACCGTTCGTGGCTGGTACTTGGGGTGTGGAAGTGCCGTCGCGGGACGATGCAGGCAGTGCGATTTTTGCGTTCGTTCCTTGGACAGCGGGCGCATTTGCGGAATGGAAGAGGGGATGCAGTGCAACACCAGCGTACTCCTCTAGTTGCTGCCGAATCTGGTTTGCGATTTGGGAGATTATGAGGGGCTTTCGGTCGTTTGGCAGGTCTAATTCATCGACGAACTGCTTTGCGAACTGATCGGGCGTTGTCAAGGCCTCGTGCAGGTTCCAAAGGAATGAATCCTTGAGTCTGTACGCGGGAGTTACATCAGGCTGTTTGTACGCGGGCAGGTTTTCGTTGATACCGAACTCTCGAGAGTTGGAGGGCGTTGGCAGCGGTGCATCAGGTCGGAAAGCTTGGATATCCATGTCTATTCGAATCGGTATCAATGTGACAGGTAGGACTGACTGCGTCTGAACTTGCTTTTCTGTCCTGCAATGTGTTAGCCGTCCATTGCCATATGCAGCCCATAACTGAACTCTGCCACCATGCCACTCACAGTGTGCGCTTCGGCCTGCCCATCCAGTCTCGCCATATCCCTTGCAAGTCAACAGGCGCAGTGAGCTCTTCACCCAAAGCTGCTATTTGCGCTGTATGGTCTGCACTGGCAGGGTCCATCTTTTGTACGCTGCGCAGACCTGTTGCCCTTCGCGGGCGATCGCTGTCTTCAAAATCGTCATCGTCGTAGGCATCTTCCGCATAGCTGAGAACGGCAGTTCCGCGTTTTGTCACGCGCGGCGCAGGGAGAGTGTTCGAGGGCGGGACAATGGGCGATATGAGCGAGTTTCCGTGGCTTCGCAGTCGCGGCGCATAACTAGACATGAACGCCTGTGGCGGTGCCGTCTTTCCCGTACTTGTAAACATGGCTGTTGACACGGTCGATGGTTCGTCTAGAAGTGAGGAAGCTCAGCAGAGCTCGCGAACACTAAACGCGTCGCGATATTGGTGGGGACACTGTGTGCGGCGACGAGGGCAAGGGGTCCGTCGGAAGGTCCGTCGATTCGCGATTACTCCTACACTACGTCCGATAGTGAAAATCCGTTCGAATTGCGAATGCTCTTGCGCGTCTCTGGCGGGTGATGGATGCTTTCGCGGTTGCGATGCAGCTAGTATTGCCAAGACCCGCTAGTACGCAAGCACTCTCTAGGGCTCTTTCCCTTTCACTTCACATGACTCCACTTCACGATGCGACTACATCACTCTCCATGCACCACCATGGACCATCGATGTACTAAACACTGCGCATTCTGGAAAAAGCCTTCTTAATAGAGCCGTACTCCTCTAATCCTTGAACACGTTGCCATTCATCCCTCATCATCAGCACGCTAGCCCCTAAACATGTTTGATTGCTTTCGTGCCGAAGCTTTCCACTCATTATTTCAGCGCACGTTGTGGGGCGAAAGAGACAGAAACCCGGATATGAGCCATGCGTTTCTTTCGTAGAGTTCCACTCACGATGTCAAAATGCGAATCTTCCCTGTCTTTGTACATGGGCAGATTCACAGTAGCAAGCAAGGTAGGAGATGAATGACCTCGAAACTTGTTCATGCCGGTATAGACATCTGCAGTCTTCTTTAACTATTCCCAGTCAAATAGCAGTGCTTCGCGTTTATTCGTCGAAAGGCCTTCAATAATATTGTCATACACATTCACCTTCACATCAGGACACCGAGTACGGTCATTGTGAAGCCATTGTAGCCTTGATTACCTGTAGAGCTATTGTATTCTGACACCACAACGTTGGCACCCCCCCCCCTAGCTTTGCGACTATTAAAGACTCTTCGATACTCTCTCAACCCAACTCAACGAACGCACAACCAAGACAACCATACCAATTACTCAATCGTCGAAGGACTTTAACATTCCTCGAGAAGCCCTTTGCGACAAGTCCCTAACAAACTACTTTTGATCACATTCTTCAGAAGCATCATTTCAAAGCAGGAAGGCATTCGTGGCCCAGCTAGTCTAAGCAACCAAATGTCACTCAAGTCAATCCTTCTTTCCGCGGCGGCCGTGCTGGCCATGGCGCCACTTTACGCCAATGCGCATTTGATCCTGAAGAGCCCTGTACCCTACGGTGTACAGACCAAAGACCCACTCAAGAGTGCCGACCAATTCCCAACCAAGGGTATCGCACTTACCGTCAACACCATGAATGAGTGGGCTGTGGGCTCAAAGCAGGAACTGGCTTTTGCAGGTACTGCTGTACACGGGGGTGGCAGCTGTCAAGTGTCCATTACGACAGACAAGACACCTACCGCGAATTCAAAGTTCAAAGTCATTCACAGCTTCCAGGGTGGCTGCCCTGCAGCCATTCCAGGTAACTACCTAGAATCTGAAGTTGACCCTGCACCCAAGTTCTCCTTCGATATCCCGTCTGAGCTTCCAAATGGAGTCATGTCCGGGGCGTGGTCCTGGGTCAACAAGGTTGGTCAGCGGGAGTTTTACATGGCATTGTTTCCTGTAACCGTCACCGGCGGAACTGATGACACGGCTGCCTTTGACGCCCTCCCGGACATGGCAGTCGCAAATATTGGAGTAAATGGCAACTGTGCGACAGCGGAAGGAAAGGACTACAAGTACCCGAATCCTGGCAAGTATGTCACAGACGGTGGTACAGGTCCACTCGCGGATTTGTGCGTCTCAGGTGCAGTTGCTGAAAGCGTTCCACAGAGCGACGGTGGTGGTAATGGTAGCATCGATCCTGGTGCTTCATCCGCCGCTGGCTCTCCCACTTCACCAGCCTCTCAACCTGCTACTACACCACCCTCCACAGCAGCCTCCTCATCCACCTTCCGCACCATCAAGACCGTCACAGCACCCATGCCACCTCTACCCTCCAAAACCGACACTGTCCTCGCTCCAGGTGCAGGATCCGGTTCCGCCCCAGCTCCCGCTCCCGTACCAACAGGCCAGTCTCCCGTATCGCCCATTGCACCTCAACCACAGCCCTCCGCTGCACCGGCGCCCGCTCCTCCAAGTCCAGCTGGGAACGGTGAATCCTGCACCACTGATGGCGTCATCGTGTGCTCCGCCGACGGCACGCAATTCGGTATCTGCAACTTCGGTAAGGCGAAGATGATGTCTGTGGCTTCTGGTACTAAGTGCGTCAATGGGGCTATAGCTAAGCGTGGTGACTACTCTCATAGAAATCAGCGGACTGCTGTTTAGACAGGGCTTAGACAAGGCTGACACTGGGGCTGAAGCTGAGTTTGGCCTCAATTGTTTGCGTGGGAGCCAGGGAGCCAAGTTTGCTATTTCGTTTTTCCCCTTCTTATGAGAGAGTATTTCATCTTTGCACTCTTGAACACGCATTTGCTGGCAAGAAATACGCCGCCGTCTTCAGGTGATGGTGTGTTGGGGGCCACACAGGGCTGATATTGTACATCAGTACGGTAGAGCATCAATTTTGTTTCGATTCATGCATCACCCTTCCCTGTTGTTTTTACATATCACAATTTTCAAAAGCTTCACATAATGAGCATACCTACCACGCAGTACATGCCTACAAGCAGGGAAAACACGAGCTACTCTCTAGAATATCGAACCTTACGGGTTTAATGCAACGAAGAGACGCACAATTGGACACATTATGACGACGAACTGGACTAAGCCTGCCTTTGAGATTGCCTGGAAGAAACTAATCACTATGATAACTCCGCCACACAAGTGTTCAACATTCGAAACGTACAGCGCAGTACCCTGGCGTGTATGATTACGATAATAATTCGGACATTTAAGAGTCTACCGAGAGCACCAAAGTCTAGTCTGTGCGTCCTTTTTGGCGCTTTCGAGTCTAAACATCTCTTCTTGATAACAAAACTTCTTGCATCGCGTACAACATCCCACTATGAAGACTTTGCTTTTATACCTTGCCTACCTCCATCGACCCTTAGCCTGCGGCCCACCCCTACTCCTAAACAGCATAATCCCCACTCCCACCGCCACGACACCAAGTAAAACCCACTGCGGAATAACAATATCCGTACCCCTTCTCTGATACCTCCGCGCCTTCTCCGCGTACATTTTCTTCCTCAGCGCCCTCTCCTCTTCATCCACTTCCACATGTTTCATCTTCTTCTCCTCCTGCTCACCCCGCTTCCTCCTCTGTACCTCCCCCAACCACCCCTTAACTATGCTATCCTCCTCCCCACTCAAATCCACAAATCCCCTATCCTTCATCTCCACCATCCCCTGATCAAGCGGACTCGCTACATTCAACCCACCCACCACGCCTTCCTTTGCCATTAACCTCCTCTTACCAACAAGCGCATCATCCGGCAGCCACTGCCCAAGTGTATGTTCAGGCAAGGAACGGAAAACTAGACACATCCACATTTCGAGTATGTTTAGGAGGAGGGTCGGGTTATCCATGCCTAGCAACACATCCGCACTTGTACTGCGCCCGGCAGGAAAAGAAGGCGGGGGTGGTACTACCGCAACGACTCCCAAAACATTATATATACTCCACTCCAGCGCATAATAATGCAAACTCGGGTGGTCCCTGCGATATCTAAAGTTCAAATGCTGGGCTACCCTCAGTCGTAGGTTTGCACTCTGGCCTACGTATATGCGTAGACGCTTGTCTAGTCCCAGAATGCCGTTCAGGTAGATGGCTCGGCCTTCGTGGCGTATGTCGCCGCCGAGATGTTTCAGAGCGTCGAGGGACAGGCGGGAGGAAAGAAGAGCCCATAGTTGGGGGCGGATGATGGAGTAGATGGATTCTGTGAGGGAGGGGATGGTGTGGGAATTGATCCAGGTGGTATATTGGTCATAGGGCTGGTTTGTGTTGGCGTCAGAGTTTGGGAGGGAAAGACGGGTTAGGAGATGGGTGAGAATTGTTCGGGCTTCAAGTTGGGCTGGGGTGAGGGATCCGTGAGTTGAGCGGTTGGGTGTGGGTGTTGGCGTTGTTGAGGCTGAAGACATTCGATGTGCTGGTCGTGATGGTGTTGTAGGGTGGGATGAAGAAGGTGGCCCGTTGTAAACTTCTGCTGTCGCCATTGTATATATTGATTTTTCGGGATTACTCGATAGTCGTAAGTGGATAGTATTTATTAGGGGTCAGGCAGCCGGCCTGTAGAGGGCTAGCGCCGAGGCAACAAGGTGCAGGTGTGGCGAGGAGGCATGTGCAAGGTTGATATTACACCGCCATGCCGAAATATATGATCGTTTTGAGGCTTCGACCGAGACACTAGTTGTGGGCATGTATTGTGGTTGTGTGCAATAGAAACATTGGATGCAGGTACACATGTCGTCAGTTCCAATGAGGCTGAAAATTAGCGCCCGTCTCACATACCATATCAGGCAACTTTTGAGATAACCGTCGAAAACGGCATCTCGCATTGACCCTACGCCATAACCACCCGGCCACTTGCGCTGAAGCGATCTTAGGCAAGGCGTCATATCCGCTGTCGCGATTATTCGCTGTTTCTCAAATTAGCTTACGTGGGTTAGTCGAAGTCTGGCATGCTCAGGGTAATCAGTGGCATGACAGCATTAAGAGCATAGATTATTATAGGAGTAACGATTCAGGAAATTTGATTCAAGACTAGTGTCGCACACTACTCTCTTGCATCAAAATGTTCTATGCTATGTCATCGCATCAATAATATTTCAGTAATCTTTGGTCTCAAATGGCGGACTAGCAGTGGCCAAAACAAGAAGACGACGCATCGAGACGTACGGGGAAGCACTTCAAGCACCCAGGCCATGCTGTTGGAGTGATGATGTTCTACTCTTCAATCGTCTTGACGCATTCCCATCCGCCACTCAGTCTCTCCTTCCATAGGCTGACCCGGTTGTCGCCGGTGCTGACTGCAAGGGCGTTGCCGCTCAAACTCCAGCTTACGCGCCATGCAGCGGCGTCGACGTCAATTTGGGTGCGTTTCCACTCGCGTAGATCCGATGATGTCCAAATAGAGACAGTCTTGTCCTGGGACGCAGAGGCAATGTATGACTTGGCGAGAACGGTAGGAGACCATGCGACGTCGCGTACCCAGTCCCCATGGATACCACTAAATGTTGAGGTACAACGTTAGCCACTGTCTCACAAGTAGTTGGCACAGGAACATGACTTACAGTAGTGTTGCGTTCCAACTGCCGCTCTCTGGGCTGAAGTCCCAGACCTTCACTTGGCAGTCGCTGCCTCCGGTGACTAGTCGTTTCGCAGCACCTACCTGGTTTCCGGTTGCGTTCATGACTTGTCCTGGCGCGAAGGCAGGTGCCCATGAGACACTGTTTACGCCTGTACCATGAGCCGGGAAGGACTGATGTGTCCAGTTGTTGTCCTTGAATTCGAGCACCGAGACGTTGCTATCGGTAGATGCGCAGGCAAGGAGGCAGCCAGCTTCGTGAGGAGCCCATGCGACTAGGTTGACCGAGGCGGTGTGTAGGGCGACTTCGTATATCTTTTGCCAGCTGCCTGACTGTTCGCGCCAGATGAGGACCTTGCCGTCGTAGGATGATGAGGCGAGGATGTTGCCGTACTTTGGGTGTGCCCACGCTACGCTCCAGACAGCACCTTCGTGTCTGTCAAAGTTAGCGCCAAGTTCCGTCGGGCAGTAAACTTATTCCGGGAATTGTCGATGTCCTTGGTGTTGAGGAGTGACGTACCCTCTTAGTGTCTCGACCAGTGTATCCTTCTCGCCCTCAACCTCGAAAATCTTGATGGTCTTGTCTGATGAACATGTCGCGAGCCGCCTGCCGTAGTAATCCAGTACGGCGTCATGCTGTACCTCGTTAACACATATCGTGGCTAGGTTGGTGTTTCCCATTGCGCTGGTTGGTGGCCAGAAAAGTACGAATGTGCGATGATGATGGAGGCGAGTGTGTATGTAGAACGTACAATCATGTCATCGTGGCCCGAATTCGCTATAACGTTGGCCTGGAGCGGAAGTTGCAAGTTAGCGGGATCAAGTTGGGCGCGTTGGTGGGGAGATGCTTACCATTTTCGTTGTAGAGCAGTTGTGGTGTTAGATGGTGAAGACAATAGAGGTAGAGTAGGTGTTTAGAGGCAGCGAGGTAAGCGTGTAGGCAGAAGTTTGAGCAGGCGCGTCCAAGCGTGTCCACAGCTTCAAAGTGCCCCAGAGTTGGTTGATGCTGCTGTGGCCTCAATGCAGGGGTCTAGATGAGATAAGATTAGATCTTCTACCTCGACGCGCTAGCACTACGGAACACCATCACATGCAATCACCACCCCGAACTCCCGCTCATCACAGCTCATCATGGCATATTCATCGCCACGCCACTCTCAAAATCTCTATCAGTACGACGCATCGACTCCTCCACCTCCTCCGCCAAAGCCAGGACGCTCAAGTGGGAATGCAACTCCATCACAGGGACCTCCATTACCCCCACCTCCACCAGGTCAATCATCCTACTCAGGGGATCAGCAACAAAGTCGTCATGCACAGCAGCAATATTCACAGACAGGCCCCGAGCAACCGACGGTCCAACCGCCAGATGATGGCTGGCTACCTGAGGTGCTCAAGGACAAATCGTATGCCAAGTCTGAGTCGTTGATAAGCGCACTACTAAGGTAAAAGTAGGACCAAGGACTTGCATCATGTGCTTCAGACGCCAGAACTGCAACATGCCATAGTCCACAATGCTGAAACAACACATCCATCACTACCTGCGTCTATGGCGCCCCTAAAGGCGCTTCTTGCACAGAACGTAGGATTGGCAGAATCACTCAAGCAGCTTGAAGCACATGTCCAGCATCAGCGTGATGATACGCAGTCACGCCTACTAGCACTTCGTGCTTTGGAACGTCAGTGGAGAGCAAAGCAAGCTGAACAGGACGAGGCTCTTGGAGAGTTCAGTCCACCAGCCCTGTATCAACGGCTAAGTGCGTCAGTGGGCGAGCAAGAGGCTCTATGTCGGGGACTGGAAGAGAGCTTTCTCGAAGGCGAAGGGTTCGGCGGTGGGGATGCCGTTGCCAGCGAACGAGAAGTGATAGACTTTGTGAGGCGCTTAAGGGAAGGCCGAAAGATTGCATACCTTCGAGCAGAACGCAAGGAGCGATGGGACGAAGGGCGGGTCGGTGGTTGGCGATGAGAGCAATCCACCTTGAATTAAGAATAACTACTAACTAATGTAAGACTATGCACCCATGGTCGCAGTGGGGGCATGTGCTAGGATTGCTAAATTGCCATGGGCATGATAGTTATGCGGCAAAAGTCGGAAGCCGGAAGAATATGTAGCCGCCTGGCACATGCTAGTCAGGCCGCGAAATATGCACCCGGTCGTGAATCTACTGTGGGAAGATGGTAAGATTTGCATCTCAGGGGCCTTGTCACCTCGACGAGAAGTGCCCTGGCCGGTAGCACAGGCCGAGAGGCTGGACTCGCCTGCACGAGTCGTTGCAGTTGCAGTGCGCACTGTGCGTCGTTCGCGGCTGGCGAGCATCAGCCACATGGCACATGTCAAGACTCAAGACCGGTGCCCCTAGCGTCATGACATGCTCCTTTGGCCTCGTCCGTGGTGGTGGGAAGATTGCGCGATGCCAAAATAAAGGTGAATGCAAGCCACCCGTTGCGCATGTCACAGGGCCGGGTTGCGATTCGTGGTGCACAGGTGGCGGGCTGGGACCGAGTTTTGGGTGTTTTACGCCCTCAGGCAGGGCGCCTTCGCAGGTCAACGAGCGTCAACGTCAACGTCAACGTCAACCCTCGACCGGAGCGCGCGGCTCCGGCATATCAACACCCACTTTGGAGGCGAGCATGTCCCCGAATCACACACAGCAAACGCACCGTCGACGCCACACGACCAGGCTGCGCTCATTGGCCGGTTCAAAAGGGTACCTGCAGCGCCGGACGCCGCCCCCTAGCGCGGCTCGCTCCACTCGCTCAGCGCGAACCGCCCATCTCGGCCAGATGTGCGCAGAGCAGCGCCTCGATTTGGCCAATTCCACCGCTGCGATCTGCTCAGAGACCCCGACGCGCCCCCTTCGCCGGCACACGTGCATACTTGGCCTCGCTAGGCGGGTCCCCTTTTTGCGAACAAGCGACTTTGGTCGACTCTCTCCACCTCTCTTTGCGCCCATCATTTGTGCAAGCCATGTCTGTCGCGGGGGACTAATCCGAGAATATGCAGGCAGTCCAAGCGTCCCTCGAGGGCGCGCTTCCTCCCAGCAACGCCTCGCCGCCTCGCCAAAAGGGCGCGTCCCTGGCCTCAATTGCCATTTCATCTTTCGCTGCTTTTCGGTCCCAGTCCTCCCAAGCTGCAACTGTGCCTGTCGCTAGCCCGTCCCCGGTTCGTAGGAAGCCACTACCCGCAAACTCCCCCGTAGTTGGTCGCTTTCCTGCCGATCGACAACCTAAAAACCCATCACCTGCTGCACCAGCAAAGGCCTTTGATCTCCCTGCTCAACGGGGACGCGCCCCTGATAATATTCTGCCATCGCCGCCGCCGAGTGACGAGGACCTCTTCCTGCCCCGGAACCTCGACGAGTGAGTGGCCATCCTTCCCGACACGCGCCTCCCCTTCCAACAACAACAACACCAGCAACAGCCTACTAACACCACACAGCAACCCACATCGAAGGACCTCTGTGACGGCAACCGCACCCCGCCAAATCTCACAGCCGCCCCGGGGAAGCTCCCTTGCCGTCGCAAAGCCAATTTCCAAACCCCCCCCGACCGTCTCGTCTACAGCGCGGCATGATCGATCGACCAGCGGTATCAACCCCCAACGACAGAGTAGGACCAAGGCACTAAAGGCCTTTGGTATCCGTGTGGTACATGGTCGATCTCCTACGTTGCCCGATATGCCATTGTACAATAACAACGATAACAACAACAACAACAACTCCAACTCGCAACCGCCAGACCTCAAACCCGACTTGAACGGTGTTACGGAAGACTTCATGGACGACTACAACTACGGTCCCGAGGACCCTTCACTCACAAGACAAAATACAAAGCCCAAATCACCAAGTGGAGGAGGGTTCACCTCTTTCTTTGGCTGGAATTCACGTCCTCAGAACGGGCCCGAGTCACCAGCTACTGCATTTTCAGAACACTCCTCACCCGACTCCCCACGCTACAAACAACCCGCGCCCTCCAGGACGAAACCCAACGGTTTAGACATCCCAGCGGCCAATTCTCTCGGCTCCTACTTCAACGTTCCGGGAACTCCACTTCTATCGTCCTCGCCCCAGATGAACGCTCACGTCGAGGAACTCGAGCGGGAGTTGCGTGAGGTAAGCTCCGAGCTCGCTGCCTCTATCCAAAGGGAGATGGAATTAGAAGACGAGGTCGAACGCTGGAAGGCCGAAAGTTCTACTGCCGTGTCTGACAACCGAAGAACCAGCGACTACTACTCAGATTCTGGTACAAGCTCCATTCGCTTTCCTATTAGCGATCCCGAAGCCAAGCTTGAAGAAGTGGAAATGCAACGGAGGAAGGCGGAGCAGGAGCGTGCGTCATTGAAGGTGCGCATGGCCGAGCGCTTACAAGAAGAGCTGCGACGCCGAAGAGACCTGGAGGAGCAAGTACAACAGCTCGAAGACCAGGTCACCGACAAGTCGAGAGCGGGATCAGTTGTCGAAACGCCCAAGGTCAAAGAGCTCGCGCTGTCACTTGAGGACGCAAAGAGGCGCTTGGCTGAAGAAAGGCAGGTCAAGGAAAACTTTGAAGATCTGCTCACGGCGCTTCGCGGCGAGCTGGAGAAGCATCGCAACGAGGCTGACAATCTGCGGGATGAAGTGGTACCGCAACTCAGGGCGCGACTCGAAGTTCTCGAAGGCGATGCCGCCGATACAGAAAAGCTTGTGTATGAGACTACACGCATGCAACAAGAGATAGAACAATTACGAACGGAAAACGAGTCGCTCGTCAAGGCACGAATGCTGCAGCAACAAGCCCCACAGCCTGTCCAATTCCAGTCTATCGCGGAAGACGCAGCAGACCTCGCGCCGCTGCCGAACCTGCGCGTCGGTCTGACTCGCTCCAACTCATTAGCTCGCAGTTCCGCTGGTCTAAACTCGAAGAGGGGTTCACTGTCACGGTCCAATTCGGTCAAGGACCGATCGGGCGACATGTCTCCAGTTGGAGTACCAACAATTACCAACCCAATGAAAGAGCTGGAAGAGCAGCGAGACGCGCTTCACAAGGCATTAAAACATCTATTGCAGCGACAAGAACTGCAGCAAAAGGAATTCCAGCGCCGCATCAAAGAGGTGGAGGCTGAAAGAGATGCTGCTCTGAACCTTACTCCTCGCCGGACTGCATTTCACAAGGAGGTCACAGGACTGAGACAAGAAGTCAACAATCTACGTCGCCGAGCCGACGAAGCACTTGAACAGAAGTGGCAATGCGAGAAGGGTCTTGGTGGACTACGAATGGACCTGGATCGCGCACAGCAAGAGACTGGTTCTCTTCGCGAGCTACTCAGAGAACACGACATTTCCATACCCGAAATCCGAATAGAAAACGAGCCTTTGGCATTGGACAAGGCCTATAATGAGCTACGGACCACTCATGCGCTCTCGCTTGCTCGCGTTCAGCAGCTTGAGTCGAGCGATGGAGACTCACTCGGCGCTGCGGGTGCCGAAGCTGAAAGGACTCTGAGCCTGTTGAAACAGAGCATATCTGATGCAGAGGCAGAACGCGACTACGCCCAGAACGAAGCCGAGCAGTATCGAAAACAGGCTCGTGCCCTACAAGAGTCCGAGATTGACCACTTGGGCAGGGAGCAGGAGCTCAGCAAAGAGCTGTTTGCTGCAGCAACCCGCATGGACGAGCTCTCTGATAAGATCCAGCAGCAACTCGCGGCTAACAGCGCTCTACGGAGTCGTCTCACCGATGCCATTATGCGCGGCGAGGAGGATCAACGCAGGTCAACCGACCAAATTATCCAGCTTGAGAAGAGGCTCAAGGCAGCCGAGGATAAGGTCATGCTCGCCCAGCAGTCTTCAGAGGAAGCTGTTGCACGTCACGAAGACGAGGTCCAGGCTATCAAGGAGAGTCACACCAACCACCTACGCCGCGTCAAATCTGGACTGCTCAGCCCGTCTGCCTTCTCACCCAGGCTTCCGTCGTCTCCAGTCTTCTCGCAACGGTCTCCTCGTCTCGATGTAACGACAAGCGGACCCGGCATGAGTCTTGCTGAAGCCACCAAGACGGAGTCGCTCGAGAAGCGTGTGGAGGAGCTGGAGAAGGCTCTTCGAGATGCGGACCACGAGATGGAAGAAGTCGTTGGTCGCATGAACACTGCGCAGATGGAGGTTGCCGACCTGCAATTCGAGAGGTAAGTCGACCAATCATGAACACTAAAGAATACAAACTAACTCTCTCCAGGGACGAGGCTATGATGCAGACACGAAAATTGCAAGCCGAGATTGTCGCCGAGCGTGAAAAGGTCAAAGCATTGATGGCCACATCCACATAATGACCTGACCGATACCTGCTGGATTTGGCAGCTATACATAATACCTTTTCTTCGACAAGCTTCTCGATACTATAGTATCGTATTTGGGATATCGTTCTTTTTTTTTTCCGATTTTCGGCGTTCTACCCCGGCTACCGCATTTGAACGGGCTTCACGATTCTACGCATACTACACTTCCTTTCACCCCTTCACATATTGTCTTAGTATAACCATTCTCGTTTGCGGACTGGATGTTTTGTTTTGACTGACAAGCTTTTGTCGTCAATGTTCTATACCCGTCGGTGGTACCAGAGTTACAGCATCACACACACACAACCTCCTTTTGGCGGTAGTCCTGCATACATGTCGCGGACTTGTTGAACTTGTTGGGATTTGGGGCTTTGGGCTCGGTTGGATTGCTCGCTCTGTACTCTCGCTTAGCGTCTGCATGGTAGTTATTGTACTATAATGGTATAATGGATGATGGCTGGCCGTGTTACTTCACATGCGACTATGGAGAGGGTGCACGTAACGAAGAAACAGTTAACCGATGTTGTACTAAACCACGCTGCTTGCTCACGTGGCTGCGTCTGCTGTGTCTGACGTGTCCCGGTTTGGGTTGGATTGTCGGTGTGGTCTCGTATCGATAGGTTCGTGTACTCGAGTCCGGGGTTGCAGACGCACAGCAACGGCGTGGACAGGCTGTGCCGTCCCGACTCCATTCAGGCAGGCGGCACAAGCAAGGTGAACAGTCAGAACAGCCATGTTGGACCTGGCCGGTCGCCGGGCGTGTCTGAAACGCAATCAGTTGCTGGCACAGTTCCCCGCCCGCGGTGGTCCCTGCACCCTAAAGTTATCCCTGACCGAGCTACTGTGGCACTCCCCAGCACCTCCCTCTCCCCTGCCAGCGCTGCACTGAAGAATCCTCTGCAGTCACTGTGCACCGCTAAGAAGCCGGTGAGCGTGCTCTGACCTAGCTGTCTCCACCGCCCAGACTCGCAGTTCCTTCCGCCACTCGACACCCAACACCCAAGACGACCTCCAAGACCACACACCGACTCCCCCCCTCCGGAGCGATTGCCGTCGCCCACGATGAACAACAACCAGCAGGGCAACCGCCTGCAGCTCAACTTTGGCTTCGGTGGCGGCGACCGAAACAACCAGTACCAGCAGGAAGTCGGCAGGGCATTCCCGACGACGCCCTCGACATTCCCGCAACCTGTATACCCCAACCAGGCCGGCCAGCAAGAGGTCTGGGGCGCTCAGCAGCAGCAGCAGCCGCAGCCGCAGGGCGGTGGCTACAATGGAGGCGGAGGCTACTTCATGAACCCTTACCAACAGGCACAGTACCAAGGACAGCAGGGCAACCTCCAGGCGCCAGGTAGCCAGCGCTTCGACCAGAGTGCCAATGGCCTCGCCCAGCAACTGTCGCACCAACACCTTGGGGGCAGCGGTCGCTCTGGAGGCCCATATGGTCGACAAGCCTCACCGAACCCCGGACGTCCCCGCACGGCCGACAACAGAGGAAACTATGGCTATGGAAGCCAGGGTGGCAGCTCAGCGCCCCGACAGCCCTCACTGTACGATGAAGAGGCGCCGCAACGAAACCCCACCAAGTACTCGGAGAACGTAGACAAGCAAGCTATGGTGTCCAAAAGTCTCATCAACACCTTCTTCAAGGACAGTGTTCAGCGGGCACGCGACCGGAATCAAAGGTAGGATTACTAAACTCTTCCCCTGGCATAGCTAACCCCCCCCCCTGCAGAGCTCTCGAACTCGATGCCCTCTTGAAAGAGCCCTCCATCTCCGACAGCCGAAAACGGTCCAAAGAGGACAGCATGCGCCGTGCTGAAGTCGAGTACCTGCGCTTCTTGCGGACAAAGGAGAAGCCA
The DNA here is from genome assembly GCA_009289805.1 of Alternaria gansuensis. Taxonomy (NCBI): domain Eukaryota; kingdom Fungi; phylum Ascomycota; class Dothideomycetes; order Pleosporales; family Pleosporaceae; genus Alternaria; species Alternaria gansuensis. The sequence goes on from WBOK01000582.1 coordinate 26,243, forward strand.
GACAACTTCTCGACACTGAAGATTATCGGCAAGGGTGCTTTTGGAGAGGTCAAGCTTGTCCAACGGCGCAACGATGGAAAGATCTATGCGCTCAAGTCGCTTGTGAAGCAGGAGATGGTAGGCAACCCTAATGCAATGCCCACCTTCAGTATTAATCTCACACATCACAGTTCAAGAAAGACCAGTTGGCTCACGTGCGGTCAGAACGTGATATTCTCGCCGAGTCCGACAGTCCATGGGTTGTTAAGCTGCACACGACGTTCCAGGACAACACCTTCCTCTACATGCTTATGGAGTTTGTGCCAGGTGGTGACTTGATGACCATGCTGATCAAGTACGAAATCTTCACCGAGGACATTACGCGCTTCTACATGGCCGAGATCACGCTTGCGATAGAAGCCGTTCACAAGCTTGGCTTCATGCACCGGTACGTGTCGAGTAGTGAACTTGGATACAATTTTCTGACTCTCGCAGTGACATCAAACCCGACAACATCCTTCTCGACCGAGGTGGCCACATCAAATTAACGGATTTCGGTCTTTCGACCGGATTCCACAAGGAGCACGATGCCGGATACTACAAGAAGCTGCTCGCGGGCGGCGCACACAAATCGAACCGCGACAACCGGCAATCGATGAACCTAGACCAGATTCAACTGACTGTCAGCAACCGTACTCAAATCAACACATGGCGTAAGTCTCGTCGACAGCTCGCCTACTCCACTGTTGGTACGCCCGACTACATCGCGCCGGAGATCTTCAGCGGTCAAGGTTACGACTACAGCTGTGATTGGTGGTCGTTGGGTACAATCATGTTCGAGTGTTTGATCGGTTGGCCGCCATTCTGCGCCGAGGAGCCTCACGACACTTACCGCAAGATTGTCGATTGGCCGCGTAACTTGCATTTCCCCCCTGACCAGCAACTCGGTGCTGAAGCCGAAGACTTTGTTCGACGGTAAGCTCCTCTTTCAACCTTTATCTCTTTTCAAGCAAAGCTCTGCAACTAACATTCGCATGTAGCCTCATCTGCGACGCCGAACACCGCCTCGGCCGCATCGGCGGCGCCAATGAAATCAAACAACACCCCTTCTTCCGCGGCGTTGCTTGGGATGGTCTCCGCCGTATCCGCGCTCCCTTTGAACCTAAACTGCAGTCTAACATTGATACTCAATACTTCCCGATTGATGAGATTGATCAGCAGGATACGAGCGCTGTTCATAGGGCGCAGGCAGCACAGGCAGCGCAGGCTACGGATGATGAGTATGCGACGAGTTTGCCGTTTATTGGATATACGTATAAGCGGTTTGACGCATTTAGGGGGTCGTAGGCTGGGGGGTTTATGTAGGCGGCTGGGAGATGAAGCAGGGAACTATGGGGAGGTGGGGTCGGTCGGATTGGTCAAGGGCACGAGATTTCTCTCTCTTTCTGTCTGTATCGAAGCCATTCTCTTGACAGCATAAAACACCCCGACGGGTCGGACGTGTCCTGGCTGGCATTATCGCATCATAACCAATATACTATATCAATGATGTTGTTGTTGTTGTTGTTTGTTGTTTTTCCGCGTAAAAGCGCGTAAATGTTATCACGGCTAGTTAGTCAAACTAAGATTTTCTCACTTGTCAACTAGTTGGGTGTGACTTTTTTGCACGACTGGAAAGGATGGTAGTCACTAGATAGATAGATATGTAATTTTTTTGGATTTTTTTTAAAAAAAAAAAAAATTAATTTGTCTTCATTGTAATTGAAATAAATGCCCATTCATAGCAGCATAAGCCTAAAGCAGACTAATATTATTTTCACCACTCTACAAACCAATTTCTGGTTCCGCTTGTGCCCTCCCCAAAAAAAAAAAAAAAAAAAAAAAATTGAAAATAAATTCTTGGAAAGGGGGGGGGGATGTGTACAAATTCTCATGGCGAGCATTTTGTGGTACATGTCCGATTGCTCTTGTGCGTAGAATCCCCGTGGAGCTGGGTTTCTGTTCAGAACCCCCCCCCCCCGCTATATGTGCATGTTGAGTGAAGCTGTGACGCTGTTTCGCCCGGTTGGTTGTTGATTGGTTTGAGAGATGTTGGGGTGTGTGTAGGTGGTGGGTGTGCGTTCATCGGGCTTCGAATTGAACCATGCTGGGTGATTTGTTAGTGGGAATTGTTTGTGTAGAGGCAGCTTTTCTGCGTTTTCTCCATGTGCTTCTGCGGGCTTGAGGGCGCTATCTTCTCTCTCTCTCTTTCTCTCTCTATTTCTTCCCTTTTTCTGGATGCGCGCCGTTGCGTGTCCTCTTTTTTTGTGTCTTTGCTCTGAGTTTGTGTACTTTCTTTTTTTTTGGGCGAATTTTGCGCGCCTGTCTTTCGTCCCTCTTCTTGCCACAGTATATAAATCCTCTTCATGCACTTACCGGTTCGTCCTCTGCTTGTAAAGCACACGGTGCCCACAGTTCCGGCATCTGATCGGCTCTCCTCGCTTGAGCGGTACATCCATATCGCAGTCACCACATTTGTAGTGTACGGTGCGCGCGGTGGCGTCGATGGCGCTGGTGGTGGCTGGGTCCGAGGTCGTTTGCTGGGGGTTGTATGCTTGGGACATGGTGAGCGTTTGGTGGAGTGACGGTTTTGGTATGTGGGGTGAGGGGGTGAGGGGGTGGTATGGGTGTGTGGTGGAGATGTAGAAAGAGGTGCGGTGTGGTGTGTGAGGTGGATGCAGAAATGTTTGGGTTGCGACGATGGTTTGCGCTGGGTGGAAAACGAGGGTCGCGGTGGCACGTGCTTGGCTTATCGATAGCATGTACCTTGCCACGTACTTGCTAGTCCTACTACTAAGCTCGGCCATATACTTTTCGGCCACATATACTTTTCGGCCACCCAACCAAAGCAGCCACACAAAACAAAGTCGCGATTTTT
>WBOK01000583.1:0-29494 GCA_009289805.1 Alternaria gansuensis
CTCTACAGCCTCATTTTTCTAAAATCTCAGTTTGGTGGGGTGGCTCAAAACATGAACTGGCTCAAAACGCGCACGGACACGGTACACCGCGTCACTGCCTAGATAACGATCATCGTTCTATAGGCTTCACCAACACTCGAACACTAAGACGTCAGAGTATCCTTACATCCACCGGCTACAATTTCCTCTCAAGTGCCCGTGGTCTAGGGCTAAAATCTGTCCATGTGTACCTACATACATATCCTTCTATTAGTACAACTGTTGAGCACCCCAGCTGAGTCGAGCGTCCTCAAACTACTTACCTCAAGATGAAAACTTTGGCCAAAAATACACATGCACAATGGTGGCAAGATCCTGGCATGCGGAAACTTAATTTTCTGCTCCTCTCATGCTACCTGGGTGCCATGGCTAACGGATACATCAGCTCTCTTATCTCAAACCTCATTGCCGACCCCAGATACTTTCACGATATACAAGGAATTTCTCACCCTAAGCTACTCGGATTGGTTACCGCTGCTCAATCTCTAGGATGCGTCGCTGCTTTCTTTCCAGCACCCTGGCTATCGGATAAATACGGCCGTCGGGCGGGAGTCGTCTTTGGTAACACCGGAATGATAGCCGGCTTTACAGGGCAAATATTCAGTAAAAGATTTGATCAATTCCTTGGAATGCGCATACTCGTTGGCTTTTCGAGCATCTCCAACACGATTTCCTCCTCAGCTCTACTCGTCGAGCTTGCGCATCCACGTCAAAGAGCTATTGCAGGTGCGCTCTTCAACACATGTTACTTCATCGGCTCAAGCACTGCGGCGTGGGCATCTTACGGAGCCCTGAGGGTACAAGGCTCGTGGTCATGGAAGTTACCCGTGGCTATTCAGCTGTTCTGGTCACTGGCGCAGCTGAGTTTGATCATGTTTTGCCCCGAGTCGCCTAGGTGGCTTGTACGACATGGGAAACAAGACAAGGCCAAGTCTATCATGATACGGTATCATGCCAATGGCCAAGATGGGGATGAGCTGGTATCTTCAGAGTTCGCGAGGATGTGCGCATCGACTGAGGTTGAGGCTCGGATTAATGCCACTGGTTGGCTAGCTTTGCTTGCGACACCAGGCAATCGCAAGCGTCTGGTACTTTCTGTGGTCATAGACGTAGCCACACAGTGGGTCAGAAATGGAATCATCAGGTGGGTTTAAATGTATGTATCAAGAAAAAAAAGCTACTCACCACATCTCAGCTTCTATCTAGCGCCAGTACTGCGGACCGTTGGTATCACCAACTCCCTCTATCAGCAAGGCATCAATGGTGGTCTTCAGATCTACGTTTGGTTCATAGCCTGCGGTGCAGCACTGCTATGCGAGAAGGCCGGTAGACGGCGCCTCTTCCTGACCTCTACAGGCACCATGTTGGTCTTCATGGTGCTGGTTACAATTTGTTCGGCCCTATACCCAACTACCGGCTCAATAACTGCAGGCTACGCACTCATTGTATTTCTCTTCCTCTTCATCGGCGGCTATGTCATCGGTCTGACACCCATACCCATCCTCTACGTCAACGAAATCTGGCCGAGTCATCTACGAACGGAAGGCACAAGTGTGTTTTGGGTATCGCAAGCCGTGTCTATAACCTTTAACCAGTTTGTGAACCTAGTGGCAATTGAAAAAATTGGTTGGAAGTACTACTTTGTCTACATGGGTGTTCTGGTCGCTGTTATCAATTTCATCTTCTTTTATGTGCCGGAGACGAAAGGCCTGTCTTTGGAGCAGATCAGTGGTATATACGATCCAGTACAAGAAGTCAATGTCGAGCTATCAGATGTCGGACGAGAGGACGGACGGGGCATGAAGAGTACTAGGCATAGACCATATCAAGATGGCGTTGCGCGTTGTTTTAACACGGAGGAGGAAACTTAGGTAGATTAATTTAGAACACAATTTCAAACACTATGGGACAACGACAAATCAAATAGCTAAAAACACGCAGACTAAGAGCTCCTCTCCACAGACTTTTAAAATCTTGGATCGTTTCTTTCGGCCTTTGGTCCAGATCGCGCACATCAGAGACTTTCTCCTTGCCTTTTCCTTTACCCGATTTTCTTGCGCCTTCCTCTTTGGCTTCCTCACTTTTTATCTCACCATTCTTTCTTTTTCTACCCTTGTTCATTTTCTTCTCAACTTCACTCTTCTTCATCTTCTTCCTCTCCCTCTTCCCCTTCTCTTTCTACCAAGTATCTTGGATCGCTGAATAACATAAACCATTGAAAGGCAACATGAAACAAGTAAAAGCTTCGCGATTACTTTTCTATGACCAAAAAACTTCAATACATTTCAAGTTTGGCGAGTACGAAAGGAATGATAAATGTGATGTCCGTCCCTAGGTCGCGAGACGTACTCTGTCGCGAGACTCAGCATAGGTACATCGAGATCAAGCATCCTTCAACTTCTCAGCACACTGAAATTTCCTGAGGTCTGTTACTAATAATGACTTAACCCTATTTTGGACTGCTGTCGTTCGCGTGTATGGAAAAGTTACAATGGCGTTAATACCTTCGCGCCTGATTAAGTAGAGCCTTCACATATCTATAAATATAGGCCTACGCAGTACAGCACGATCGCTGACCTCTGTTTATCTCTTAGACTGATGCACTAATTTACTCACGCTTCTGAGTATCACCGCGATATTACAAGTCATCCCCGGTCTTGTGGCGATTGTTTCGCGTAGATTCATGCTTGATTGCCACCCTGGTCGGTACTTTGGATCAAAGCTGCTTTCTAAACCCCTAATCTCACATGATGACTAGAGTGTAATTTATTTTACGTCAAGCCACATGTGGCTGGGCGGTTGCAAGCGGCACCGCGGTGGGCAAATCCGCTAGGCATCCAGCTGACCACACAGTCGCCAATGCGCCAAGGCAAAAAGTAGGATATGGTGGTTAACTTTGCTGCTCTAACGTCCGTCCCTGGACACACATGTTATCTCAAGCAAAATGTGTACTTACATTAACAATCCCTATTCTTTTAAAGAATGCAAGCAGCACCGCACTTTCCCAAATCGATCGTACGACTATTGCGAGAATAGTAGTCCTGCAGCCGGCCATTGTAACGATCTTAAATAGGCCAAAGGTACAAACGGATAACCAACATTGCTTAGTGGTACTAAGAAGAAGGAAAATGCCCGCTCTGCGCCTAGGCTCCTCTAGGTAGAATCCCGTTCTCCCGTGTTTGTTAACGCTTCACTAATCTTTGAACTAGGAACACGAGCAAGCTAAGAATTGAAACTGTAATAGTTGTCTCGCGGACGGGTAGAGCGGAGACAAAATCTACTACAGATGGTAGAAGAAAAGTTCTATTACAGGAGTTTATGGCTAGGCAGCGTTAGTAGGTATTCATTAAGGAGATTCACGAGGCACTTACCTTTAAGAACGTTATCTGCACTTGCGAACCTGCCTAGCCAGCACCCTCTAATAACGTCGCCTATTGGTCCTAGACTTTTTGTCTCAGGAAACTCTGATCGTTTGAACGAATTGGTAATTTCTGAGTCCCAAGATTCGAGCCAATGGAAGGGAGGTTTGCCGGTCCATATTTCGTACAAAGTGGAGCCAAGGGCAAATATATCTACCTGAGGTGATTTGTTGTTGTTTCCAGGCCACATGTGACTGTTCGTCACCGCAATAAGTGGCTCAGAACCATCTAATGAAGAACCACCAAAGTCAAGAAGCTTCGCGTTCTGGTTTTCGTCCAAGGAAATATTGTGACATGTGATATCCCCATGAATAACATTCATGGAATGAACAAAGGCAAGCGCACTAGTGATTTGTTGGCTCCATCGAAATCGGTCCTTGTCATCGATCTTATGCCTGATTTCGAGGTATGCGCGAAGAGTACCTAGGCTCGCATATTCTAGGTGGATGCCGAGTTCGAACAGACCATAATACTGCAGAAGATTTTTATGTCCGCCGTGTTGCTGGAATCGCTCGTAGATCCGTCTCTCAACATCGATGGCGGGCTCATCTCCTTCATGAGGAAATTTTATGACAGTATTAGAGGCCTTGTCTAGGTACGCCATGCCCGTAAGTCCGCCACCGAGGCAGTCCGACAACTTCAACCCGGTCGGGAATCTGATTTGTGACATTTTTCAGTTGCGCGGTAGGGGTATGATCCTTCTGAGGGAGGGATATCATCGCAAAAACCGTGAATATAGTTGCAGCGGGAAATTGGCTCAAGTTGGCCCGTAACACGGCGAAGCGAGGCTGCGCAATACCGACGGCAGCAAGCCCAAAGATAGAATGGGCGTGGCTATGAGAAGGTGTGGGTCTATTCAATGCCGGTTCGTCGTGTGAGGAGTCGCAAGTCGGACGTGCTTCCGGGTGCTCGGCGGCGGCGGCGGCGGCAGCAGGCTTGAGTCGGCGCCTGAGCCTCACTCCCTGAGGATGAACGTACACCGTCGTTCGGTATAGCGGGTGCGAAGAGACCTCGGAAGACAGGAGGTCGGGTGATTAAGGGCAATGTTGTTGTTCTGGCAACAGGCAAGCCACAAAAGAGGGACGTGCTGACTTTTATCAAACTGCGTGGCTGTCTGAGCTCTGAGATCTGTAAGAGGTACTTAACAAGGGTGACCCCTTCCCAAGGAGACAAGTACTGCTGACTCTGGGCTTTCTCTTCTATCGAGCGTCGACCTCACGCGGGGTAATGAAGAGTACTGGGAGGGACCTTCCCATGGTCTGCCAGGGCACGATACGACAAACGCACACCAGGTGGGACCTCTTGTGCTAATACTTGACTGATTTTATCCATGATAGTCTACTTGGCGATGGTGAGCCACGAAGGGAGCTTGCCTCAACCTCTAGACAGCCAGACCGCGCGGGCACTGTACTACAAAGGACACATTTCCAGTTACTTTGGGAGGATTCTCTTAGGAATAGTGTCAGGACCAGTTGCGATTTTATACCGTATAATGTTAGCATCTTAATAAGGCTAGAGCATTCCGTCACACCAGGAAGCTTTTAGCTGACTTCTTCTCTGCCTGGTGAAACTCCCGACATCTGCTTTTACCAAGGTCTATGTAGCTTTCGAATGCGGAAATTTTATCTTTGTGGTATGTACTTACCCTGTACTCCTCCGAAATCTTGATGGGGGCCTTAATCCGCAATTGAACAGGGGATCGTTGTTGAACTAGCGATTAATGGCAGTAAGATCGACGACATAGGCAACACTGAAGAGATCCCTATCGAAGACTAGCAGCCTAAGGAACAATATGTGTTGATTCGTGTTACAGTATTACAGCGTTATCCCTTGCAAAAGCGACATTTCGAAGGTCCGAAGTGCAAAACTGTCTCGCCTCAGGGTGCGTCTCGTGGCCTGGGGATTGACATTATGTTACGAACATGGTTGTGGGACATTACATAACAGGACACTTGTTTTATTGCACACAGAACATACATGGCACTAGTGGTATGAGATGCAATCGCGAGCCTTGAGGAAGACATGTAAGGAAACAGCTAACATTGGGTACAGAAAATGATACTAAAACGAGTGACATCTGCTACTTCTGACAATTACACTTTATCACGACCGTTTACTTGCCGTCTATGCACTTCCCCTTCAAGTGCGTCAGCGCATACTTCTCTGGATAGTTCATCCGCTATGGCTGTCCCCTCCTCCTTGGTGAGTTTTTTCGCCGTTTTTCACTTCTTGGTCGACCCGACAGGATCACTCGTAGGCGCGATCCTCTCATAGTAAAGAGTAGTAGCATTGAAATCGCCTTCTTTAGGATTCTCTGTAATAGCATTCGGATGAGCAGTAGTCGGTGGTAGATTGGTGATGCTCGCGTCGTTGCAGAAGAACTGTGGGTGCGTTCGGCGACCTGGGAGGGTTGGGCCAGTGACGCCTGCTGTGTAGTGTCCCGCGTTGAACCCAACACCCTCATGATAGGTAGCGGAAACAAGCCTATAGCGTACTGAATAAGGGTTCTCGACTATTTCCGGAATAGCCGTATGCGCTGTCAAGTCGACAATGTCAGGTATAGGGATGGGGTTGGTATTTTTAAACACTCTTTGAACCATTATTGGTTTGCCGGTCTTCTCATCTACCTGGGCTTCGCTATCCTTGTCTCTAGCCTCCTCTTCAACTTGATGAACTAGGTCGAGGTGAATGCGGAGATACTCCGGTGCAGCCAAAATCGTTTTCCTTGTCGTTTGATTCACGTCGGTCTCATCGGAGCAATCAGAACAAGGGAGGTCTATGGAACCGTCAAAGTACCGCGCGAGGGCATCATCAACAGTGTCGTTTTTAATATCAGTTCTTGGAGTGATTCTGATCCCTAGTGTCTCATCGATGTTGTCGGATCGAGTACTATGACATTGATTGCAGGTGCGAACTTCACGAGTCCTGACGCTGAAAAGCGAATCGTATTCAGCTCCGCGTGCAGCTCCATGAACGGTTGAACGGTCGTAACTATGCCGAATACCGGCGAATATATACTGTGCAAACTCTTCTGGATCTTGCTGGTCTGTCATATGACTTCTTCTTGCTGCGCAAGTTTCCTTGTCTTTTACTCTCTGTGTGGATCCATGAGGAAGGTTTGCGAGTGTTTGAGAATGACCTGGAGGGTTGACGCAGAACCAGCGCTCAGCCAATTTGTGTAACGGAAATATGGCCTTGTGATTGTGTGGAAAGGGCTGGGGTATAAAATCTGGCTCGCCTCCTATATTAGTGTTGTTCCAATAAGCTGTCATCAATGTCTTCAAAAGACATGGAACACATCCTCTATACGACTGATCCTCTTCCGCTCTACGGTTCAACCCTTTCTTTTTTTTCGCCTCCCAGATCTTGGCTTGAAGTACCTTTAGCGTTGAGGGATTGGAAGCTGATGGGAGCATGCGGTTTGTGTCATTTGCATGACAAGGCCAGTGCTTTCCTCGATTATGCTTCTTGATCCAATTAACGAATCGAGGAAGGTGGAGTAGAGGCTGTAGGGCGCCGTGGCGGTAGCAATTGTTTCCCACATTGACGAGACCTCCAGGATGCTTGCTTTGGCGCGCAATCTTTTATTTCTTGCTTATGCCGTTCGCAGTCCTTCGACGTTGAGCTTGGTCTGGGCCTTGTCGAGGGGCCATTGGAAGATTTTAGTTTAGTGATTTTGTGATTGTGTACAGTAATTCGGATATTTGAAGTGTTTAGCTGGTGGAAGAAACTGAGAGCAGGCCATCCTCTTCTCAAACTGTGCTTGCCATGGTTTGCTAACATAACGAAGCCTTTGTCGCATTGTACTTGTTAGCCTTATGAGAATCTCTCTTGAATGGACAAACAATGAGTAGGAAGATCGAAATCGAAAGAGTCGCCCGCGTATTGTTCTCTCCGCAACAAAGACAGGCGTAACCTGGAACGAACGGACAACAGCACGAACGCGACGCATTGATGTATCCCTTAGTTTCTTGTTGCTCAGGGCTGCAAGTAAAGACTAACCACAGTGGTTTAAGTAGCTGCTCTCCTGGATAATAGGCGTGAAAATATATGTAAATCTAAACCTCCTTGCCTTTACCACGCCCTTCACTGTGTTATCCATCCTCATATCTCTTTTTCATCTCCTCCTCCTCCTTCTTTCTCTTCCTGACTGCTCTATCACTATTGAATTTCTCCAGCGTTGTCTTTAGCTTTTTCTATCTTGGAAGACTCGCCTGTTTAGATGTCGGTTTCCAAGTCCTTGTGCAGCGCGTTGGTGGGGTCTTGGCCGTAGTACATCCGCGGGTGTGGATGATTTTTTTGGAGGCACGCTAGAAAGACAGGTCGAACATGGTGATGTCTTAAGCCGCCCACAGAAAACTTGTTAGATGCATGAACGTGAATGCTAGGTATCATGAAAGGAGGTTACATACGGATGCCCCCAATCAGGTCTGACACGAGCGTAGCAAAAATCCTTCAAAACCACAACAGTTCTTCCCTGAGCTCAACGTGCCGCCACGCTCCTTTCTTCTTCAACCCAATCTCAACTTAGTGATGCTGTAGGTAGTTCCCGGCTTGTTACTTAGCTCACTGTAAGGACATAGCTCTAGACCACTACGCCACTACACCTCCCAAAAGAGGATTAATAACTAAGATAGTTATTCTTAGTCTAGAATACTATATATACTAGCGTGGATCTGTAACCTCTAGCTTACACTAGCGACTAGCTAATAGCTTAGTCCTAGTAAAGCCTAGTCCTTGCACTCACATAACATGTCTCTCTTTCACCGAGAAAAGATGTACACACCTAAGACTGCCGAGACGGAACAAATCCAAGTTCTCACTTCTCCACCACGAATCGTCCCCAGAGTCTAATGTACTCCAGTTCAGAAAACTGTACGGTCCCTTGGTCGAGGTGGAGACTGAAATGTGCTGGATCTTGCTAATTACCTCCGGATCTAAGGGACGTACCAGGGCTCGTAGGTGATATTGTTCTGGATTTTGGTCTCTGCGGTCCATGCGTTGCGCTGTTGAAGTCTAAGAAAATCCCATAGGAACGTTGATCAGATCTCTACAGAATTTGATACATATCCTAAGCAATGGATACGTCAATGTCCCCTCGCGTCTCCCATGTGCGATGATTCGTTTGTAGTCATCTGTTTTCGCCGTTCCGTACCGCGCTTCATGAGTGACTGAGCGCGTGAACGTGGCACACTGGAATAGACCGGGTACCCGTTTGCACAAGAACGAACGATCTGCGAGAGATGATGCGCGTTATCAATGAACATATTTAACAAAATTGCTCCAGACAAATGGCGACATATTCATGATGAGCAACGCACAAGCAGGCGAAGACGCGTGGTGGCCCCCACGACATCAACCATTCTTTTGTCCTATCAAATCGGTTCAGCCGTAAACTCATCCAGTCAGCACCATCACGAGCAACAACTCCAAGCACGTAACTAGTCCACGGTTTTCAGTATATTCTAGCACATCCAGAAACATATCCAATCGAAATCTCATACACCGTTACCTCATGACCAGAACAGTATAAAGTATGCCTCGAGTAAGCTTCAAAACCTACATCACCAAGGTCCGCCCATATTCTGTGTGTATCCTCCACCGCCCCTGCCACTGTGTTCAAACCCACCATGTGACAGTAACACTGCACTTTGCGCACCTCGGAAGTTATCACCACCATACTCTTGAGCCTGAACCTGACCCTGACCCTGACCACCAATATACATACCCTGCGTTGGCATCTGACTTGGCATCTGACCAGACACCTGCTGAGCATACGCTGCACCTTGAACAGGACTCGGCATAGGAACCTGCGGTAGTCCACCCCCATAGCCCTGCTGTGGAATCTGCTGCTGCTCGGTCCCGGTATATGTTGGATGCGGTCCCCTAGTTTGCTGCCTGCCCTGCCCGAACCCATAGGTACGATTTGGCTCTGGTATCGCCGTCATTACAGCCGGGTTGCCCATAACAGTTTTATCTCCATCTTTGGGGGGGTTTAGCGCGAACCCCCAAGTTCCCTCCTTGAATTTCCCCTTGACAAATCCAACTTTCTTCGCTACCCCTTTGGGCATCTTGCTTTCATCACAGCCCTCAATCGCCCACTCACATGCCTTAGCCACTGCGCTCCACATCCCCTTCTCCGTGTCACCGAGTACTGGGTTGCCTTTCTCCTGTCTTACGCGCTCCAAGACGGCCATCATAAGTCCCTGGACGCGATTCGTGACTTTCTCGAGATCTTGAGAAGATTGCGGTATGAGGATGTGGAAAGTCGCAGGGCTACTAGGCCGGATCTGAGACTTGGCGAAAGCGATATTGACGGGTGCTGCAGTATAGTAGTCCTGAGCAGAAGCGGACGCAGGACCGACTGCTAGACGTGCAAATGCAGGTACTCCAGCACCATGGGCCAGCAGAGCGAAAGGGCCGTCAGCTAGCTGTACAGCATGATGAATCGCCTCGTCTTTTCCAGCTGCTCTACACTTGCTCTTCTCGTAGTTCTCTTTAATTACACACATCCTCGCCCAGTGTCTTGCCTTACTGGCGTCGAGATGCTTCTGCACCATTTTTACTGCATCGCTACCGTATCTGCCTTCACTCGCGGCTCGGAGCCTGAACGCAAAGGTAACAAGCTCGTCTTGCGCTTTGTGGAGATGGGGACGCGACAGCGAGGTTGGGAGGAATGTGTTGATGTAGTACGCGTAGTAGTACACGTATGTACCCAGATACTCGAAGTTGAGCAACTGGCTAGGTGCATCAAGGAAGACTACGGGTATGTCTAGCTTCTTTACGTATTGCTCCAAGCGCCCGAGGTCGGGTAGTTTGTTCGCTCGTCCAGCGACGGAAGGCGCTATTCCGTCTACGAGGTTGAGAGATCCTGTGATCGTAATAGCGGATAGAGCGGATCGTAGAGTGGATGTCGTGGCGTTGATCCACTCGAGTAAAAAGTGCAGCACAGCACCATGATGCCAGACAAATTTCTTCAGCCCACTCATCTTCAGTACCCGCTCAACTGCCGTATTAAATCTCTTCACCGTCTTGTCAAGCGCCTCTTGCTGTCCCGTCAAAATACTGTTATCCCATCCTCTTACTACTGCAATCTTGCTAAACACAGCCACCGTGCCCTCGAGATGCCTCTTGCCATCAGCTCCAGTCAAATACTCAACCAACTGGCAAATCCGACTAAAGTTGTTCCGACTCCTACTTTCTTCAGCAATGATCAGCATACTGCCATCATTCTCATTCGCGCCCTTGTGCTTGCGCACACCTAGGTCGCACAGCTTGGCAATGATGGAAGTGAGTTGAAGAAGGCTGTCGATATCGGAGTCGGATTCCCAAATGTGCAGAACACCTGAGTCGCACACCTTTTCAAGGGTGGCCTCCGACGTGGCGGCAAAAGAGGACTTGTACTGATCTGGCATCGATTGCACCGACTTCTTGAACGCGTCGAGGTCGCTAGACCAGGGGCCATTAAAGGATTTCATCTTCTCGTGATGACGGTGCCTGCGCCGATGGTGAGAGTACGACCGAGATCTGTGACGAGGAGAGGCAGCGGTGCTGTTAGGAGGCTGTGCAGGATGCGAGTTGTTGTACGGGCGAGCTAGAGAGTAGCGATCGATGAAGCGGTCGATATAGTTTATTGAACGTCTGCTGCCGCTGTATTTGTCGTCATGAAGGTTAACGAAGGTGACAGATCGTAGTTTGTTCATATCGCGTGGATGCAGCGTTGGTAATCGTGGATGTGAAGTAGTCGAACCTATTGTGAAGGAAATGGTTTTGCAAAGTAGGTACGTGAGCGCAAGGACTGACGTATGGAATATCTGATTGTATGAGTGAATGGAGATAAAAGTGGAAGTGGTGAAGGAAATATCACTAGTGCGGCTAACGGTGAAGCAGTCAGAAATGTATCGATTTGACCAAGGTGTGAAGTGAGGAGCGATGTGTGATATGAATGTGAAGATGCGATTTCACTAATCGCAGTTGTACCTGACCTTACCAGTGCCTCATTGGGGCATAAGCAAACCTGAATAACTCTCCAGAGTATCCTACCAAACCATAACGCCGTCGCATCATTCATAAGAGAATCCATATCGGCTTTACTTGCCGACACCACCACCGTGCTCCAAGATAGCCTGCTTGTCGAGCTTTTCTACTTTCCTGCTCAATAGTGCCCGTAACTCAGGGCTGATGACCCTCGCCTCTTGCTCTTCTTCACCGACCTGCTTGCCCTTGTCTGTACCAGAGCTTACCGCTTGGTCTTTCGGTTTCGACGCACTTGCCGCCGTGTTGGGTCCCGCACCGGCGACGATTGCCGAAGCCAACTTGCGTTGTCGCGCTTGTGGAGCAGAAGGAAAATTGCCCTTCTTGTCGATTGTCTCCACAGTTCGCTGGAATCTCTTGAAGAGCGACTCTGCGCGAACGAGCGTTGATTCAAGATCCATAGTACCAGAAAGCTCATTGACTGCAGTGGTATTAGTATCCCTCACTGCTAATGTGGGCCGTTTTAATTGCGTAGCTTACCATACTTTAGCACCTCGTCAAAGCGCTGCAAATGTGCCATGATGACATCTCGGTGCTTCTCCAGGATGGCTAGTGCAATGAAGATGTGGAAGTTGCTGCTCTGATAGTCGGTCCAGAGCGACTCCCACAGCCGCAGTACATCTGCCCATTCAAACTCGCGCTTGTACCAAACAAGCAACATGCGGAAGAAGAAGAAAAAGTTGGTTGACTCGGCAGACTGAAGATGGAGATACAGCTTGGGGTCCATGAGCTGTACAAGGTGGTCGAGCGTCATGAGCTGCTTGCGCATTCCAGACTGGTCCCGTAGAAAGTTGCGCTCCTGTATGCGTGTCAGCCGTTGTGTGTCCAACTTCAATGTCCATCGGCTTTGAACATACCATGCGCTCCATGAATCCAACAAAGCCCCAGAATGCGATAGCATCATCCTGCATCACTGCATAGATGGGTGCGAGTAGGTCGCTCATACCCTGAACGTAGCCAAGGTCCTTGTTGTACTCGTTGTATGTGAGGAGCATGTCCTTCATCTGCTCCAGGTGAACGTTGGTGCCCACGTCGGCGAAAGGCGAGTCGGGATCAGGATGAGGAATGTCCTCGCCAGCGAAGATGAGGATATTGCGATCTGTGCGATGTACGTCTTTCTCTACACAGCGGACCCCATAGAATGGGACAAGTTAGCCAACTTTCAAGCAAATGTGCAACGCGCAAGAGTTCATACCTATCCTGTTCTTCTGTTCTCTCCACCACTCGTCTTGCTCTTCGTTCTGATTCCCCTCAACCATTCGCTCCCACCAAGCGCCTTTAAGTCGAATGTACTCATCTCGCCGGCTGTTGACGTTCGCGCGTCGCTCTTCGTCTGAGCTATCCCATTCGTAGACTCCGAGAAGGAACAGCCATGCCTCCTTTCTTACGCCGTCGTCAGGGTCTAGCCCTCCGTGGAAGATGCGGTCTTTCACCTCGTCTGGTGTCAATTGTAGACGCCCTTTGGGGTCAAAGAAGCCCTTCCACTCTGTCAAAGTGACTGGTTTTCTTCGATCGGCCATGGTCATCTTGTCCATGTCGAGAATCTCGAAGTCACCGACATCGCTTTCCTCCATAGCCAAGACATCTTTGGCGGTCCAGATTCGCTGGTTACGCTCCCGCTCACTTTGTTCTGCAATGCCCATGGCCCATCTTGCGAGATATAGCCGTGCGCTGTCGAACTCTTCTTGCAATGTCTGTACCTCGGGATTCTGAATTAGGCGTCTAACCTGAGGCGGAATCTTGGGGTTGTCTGCTACGGCCTGAGCAGTCCTTCGGGTGAAAGTGGTGACCTGGCTGAGCTTCTCGAGGAAGTTCCATCTAGCCTCCTTGAGTGCCTTTGTGACGGGATCCATACCGCCGTCTCGTTTACCAGTCTGCTGTGAAGATGAAGCGTCTGCTTTGCCTTCGGTGCTCTTCCTTGGTGCAACGTCTTTGCCGAAGGATTTCCTGTCGTCTTCCGAAGGGTCGATGAGGTATATGCTCAGGTCGGCTCCCGACCGTTCAACTGTGACGTATCTCTTCAGCCATCTCAGTACCTCGTCGCCACCCCAGAACATGCCTCCACCATCGCCAAACGGATCGAAGCTCTCTTTGGCCAACTTCTTCCGCTGCATGATGGTCGACTGGCACTCGCTATCGTGGAAGAAGAGCGCAGGGAAACTGTCTCCAGCCCGTGTATTGATGACTACGCTTCCGAACCACCATCCGATGCTTGGTGGGCGTATGAGGACGGAATATATCTCGCTGACAGGCAATGCGAATGCATAGCCGGGAGTTCCGGCGTGCGTGGACGGTGTAGGGGGCGGGGGAACGAGATACGACTGTCTTGGTGGTGACGACGAGTCTGACAGATCGACCTTGACGTATGTATCGTATGCATCGCCGAGGGTTGACTCTGGTATCCAGGCGAGGAGCAGCGATGACGCGTTCACGCTTCGAACCGACGAGGACGACGTCGGGCGCACATCGTTGGCAGTTCGGTTCGACTTTTGCTGGACTAGAGCGACGAAGCCCGGGATGTTGTCTTTGGAGGAAGGCGAGGGATGTACGTATACCTGCACATGTGAGACTGCTTTCACCGTGTTGTACTTGAAAAGGCTCTACGTACTTTGCTCTTTGTGTACAATAATTTCACTCCCTTGCCACTGCTGGTATGTCGGATGGTGTTGTATTCGCCCTCTTCGTCGTCGCTCAGATCGTAGAAGCTGGCCGACGGCGATGGCGGCGCTGGGGCCGAGGAAGACATGCGGGGCTAGGCGGCGTCCCAGCGGTGTGGTCTGGAGGATCGCGGATGGATTCAAAGTATTCGAGTCAAATATCACATGCAGAGGACTTCTATTGGGAAGACAGGTAACATTATAGGGCAAAGAAAGATGCGCGTAACGGTTTGGCGCTATACAGTCGCAGGTGATCTGGAGCTCGTCCGACGATGATGACGCGCTGTGGCGGTGCAACACGCCACGCGGGGAACGCGTACTACTACCGTATTGGTGCGCGTAATGGCGTAATGACCCACTTGGCAACACGATAACTTTATGAGGCTGTACAGCTACTAACAATAGCTAGTATTACAGGATTTTATAAAGTTGTAGCACGGGCAAGTAGCTAGGCTCTGCTAAGACCCTACTAAAACTCCAACTATACACAAGTATATAGTACCATTATGAATAGTAGTTAAGAATTATAGTAAGCTAATCTGTTTGAAAACTAACTTTACTTCTTACTTATGTATGCGCATCTTATATTTAGCCTTACTATAGCGTTTATAGCGTTTTTAAAAAAGAGATGGACGGCTGAGCAGAATGAAGGTTTAATAATCTGGTCGTTTCCTTTCTCGATTTCTCTCTGCTGTGTTTTGTAGAATTTGGTAATTAGGGGCATTCTCGAAAGTGCTGTCCGTCTCGGAGTCAAATCTTCGATATGTAGGTAGTGGGTTAATTACTCTTGGAACACAACTGCTCTTCGCGTGTTTGGCTGCGCTTTCTGAGGACCCCTTCCAAGCTCTAAGCATCCTATTCTGCTCACTCACAAGCAGTGAAGATCGGTGCATCTTGTCATGATCACACTGAAACCTGAGCGTCCAGCGCCAGCCATACAACAACACCTCTCTTATATAGAGGCGGCACTTTCGTACGACTAAATGTTCCATAACCGCTTGTTCGTGGTGTTGGTCGTTATGTTGGAAGTCACCGCGATGATACTGTATGCAGTACAGTGCGTGCGAACGAACAAAACAATAGTAAGTCATCGCTGCCAATGACAGAATAATCCATCGTAGCGTATTAGAGAGTTTTGGTATAAGTACCTAGTCATGATAGCATCTCGCGACTGTACCGCATGCTCATTCTATCGAACCACAATGATCACTGGTATATAATGCATTTGCTTTTGACTTGCACGGCAGGGCAATATTCATCTAATCATAGGGCTAGATCCTGTACGCCATTGTGCCCATGCTGATCTTGGACCGAATGCGTCCAGGTGGATATGTTATTGTCACAACCTTAACCCAATCACCGACACAGGGAGCGATGGCCTGCCGCCGCCGCTACCTGCATGGCCAACTCCAGCATCTTTGGGCGTTGGTGTAGATGCGCCCATTAATGCGGCTTGGTGACCAGTCTCCTTGTAGCATTCCTGACACTTCACCATCAAGGTTCGAGTCATCACCAAAGTCCGTACGATTCACCCCTGAAGGTTCGATGACGTTGATGAAGTCATTCTGCGATTATATAAAACTTATTAG
Organism: Alternaria gansuensis; assembly: GCA_009289805.1. Taxonomy (NCBI): domain Eukaryota; kingdom Fungi; phylum Ascomycota; class Dothideomycetes; order Pleosporales; family Pleosporaceae; genus Alternaria; species Alternaria gansuensis. Next base: position 15,739 of record WBOK01000583.1, read on the forward strand.
CCCTTATCTACCTCTAGTGGCTCCAAGTAAACGCAGTGAATTTGAAGATGGAAAGACTGAGCAAGAAACTTCCAGAGGAAACCCTAACGTCTTCCACATGTGTCTGTTCTGCACAACGGCGACAGACCCTCCATTAAGTGTGTCCAAGCTCAACCGCTACATAGTAAGCATGTCCGGACGCGGAATGACACGGGTGGTGCGGGGGAGGTCACGGCAGGACGACACAATGGAACGGGCGGAAGCGACGAGGAAACACGGGCTCTACTACAACGTTAAAGCCGTACCATTCGTTAAGGCGATGGAAGAGTCGGCTTGATTAGTCCCAGATACCTGGAACCTAACTACCGGCGTGAAACTGGGCGTGCAGGACCTTGGAAAAGTTCTACTTGATCCTGCTAGAACCTGTCAGGTGGGTCAGCTTTGGTAGTTGTAAATTCAACGAATTTGTCTATTCATACGAGCTAGCTATATTCCTCAAACTCTCCTTTTGTTAGCTGTCAAGGACAGGTCATTGCTTACACCCACAATAGGAAGAAATCAGTAGCCACGGCTTGAACCTCACTACAGTACACCTAAGACCTACAAATTGATCATCTCTTTTGACTGCATCTTACTTTACTGATCCTCCGCATGAATAAGCGTGATCCCCACGGCCGGATGGCCCTTGATATCCGCCCAGTAGCGCGGCTTTTCCCCCCTGCTATCCAACTTCAACGGATCGGCTCCTTGCTCAAACAAATACTTCACAATCTCAACTCTTCCAAACTCCGCCGCGCGATGCAGCGGCGTCCCCAACCCAAATGGTTCCCGCTCCCGGAACACATTAGGCTCGTCTTCGTACTTGACCTTGTTGATCGGGGCACCGTGCTCCACAGCGCGCCGCACGACATCCAATGCATCGGGCGTTTCTCTCAGGACGGCGTACTGCAGCAGTTCTCCACGCCATGCATCGGCGCCGCGGGTGAAGAGGTAGTCTATGAGATCAAGCGGCGCGCCCAGCATGGCTTGCGATGTCGGCGTGTAATCTCAAGCGCAGCGGGCGTTGGGGTCGGCGCCGTGGTCGAGTAGCCAGATAACCATCTCTTTGTCTCCGGTGCAGAGAGGAATACTAATACGGAAAGACTGTTAGCGGAATAGGAAGATTGAGACGGGGAAGTTACCTTAACACGGGCGGTTCGTTCCGATGCAGGGGTGTATTGATATTCCATCCACGCTGTAGGAATAGTTCCAATACCTCGAAAGCTCGACAACGTACCGCGTCCTCAAAGGGGAGGAGGGCGTCTCGGGTTGTGACGTTCTCGTCGAGGAGAAATTGCACCATATCGAGGTCATGACGCTCGATGGCGGTGGTGATCGAGTCGTACAACCACCCCGGGTGCGGCTTTTGGGTCTCAGACGATGGATGAGGGCTGTGGAGAAGCTGTTGGACGAGTTCTGTGACTCTTTTTAGATCGCCATTACGCGCGGCGTCATCGCACAGCTCAACTTCTGGTGGCCGATAAAAGAAGGCACCATTTCTCTGCAGCGGAGGGGGAGGAATCTCGGGCAATACCATGCCAGAAGAACACGGGAAATTGACCTTTTTACGGTCGTGAGGTCAGTTGAGGACGACTAGCTTTGAATGCAGTTGTTATTGTAAGTCACGTCACGGGAGATGTAAATGTCGCAGAGGTCGCTTGACGGAGTCAGGTTCTCCCGATCAGACCGCCCAAAAGACACGACTTTGACGATTTGTACAGGTGGAGTCGTGAATAGTCTGCAGCACTCCGCCGTAGTGAATAATATGCAAGGCGTCTGCCACCCGATCAACTTCTACCTTAAACAATGCCATCGCAAGCTCTTTGACACTTTCTTCGCGAAGTTCTACTGACATGAAACAATCTCTTGAGAGTGGCCACATGCGCAGGCGCATTGTTACTGCTCTCTTGTCTTTCAGTTCGATGCTTTTAATTTTGTCTGCTAGGTAATCCCCGAAGACCGTCGACGTTCCTTCTGGCTCAGCATGTTTGTACTCGTATCAAATGTCATCAGCGCTTGCTAAGCGCTGGCCGGACTCTTGTCGCGTAGCTAGCGATTTTCCCAAGCCAGCGAAGAGCGATCGCATGCCAGGAGATATGATTCTTGCGTCGTCACAGTGTTCCCTGATCTTTTCAATCAACTTGTTGAGTACATCTAGTCTCGTAGAATCGATCTGACTTTGCGAGAACGCGGTTGAACATAACGTATGATAGTCGGAGTCTATACGAAAGACTTTATCAAGAAACTTGTGTTGTTTGAGGCGGCCGCTCGTAAACCCTTCTTCTTCCTCTGTTGTGTCACTTTCTCGAAGCGTATCATGTGGCCCTTTTTTAGTTCACCCGATAGCTCGATTTCTTCTGATGTGTCCAAGAGTTGTGTCCAGGGTGTCCCAACATCTTTGAACCCGTTACGTGCACGCTGCCGGTGAGCTGTCATCGTGGACGGGAACGTTGACGAGAGCGTGGATGCCAGCGTGGACGGGAGGATGTGCTGTAGCTTCCAATTTGCGCCTGGACCCAATGTTATAACACGTGCATTTCACATGCTACCGTAAGCGGCATGCATGCCACCGTGGATGGTCCGTCGCCGGACAACGACTTATGCACGCGAAACAAGCGAAGCGCTTCCCTTGTAACTGGGTTGTGTTTTTGACCAGTCGCATAACTTGTCCAGAAAGTCTGCCGTGTAGGATTGTCACTATTGGTTACATTGGCGAAGGAATCGCTATACGCCCACAAGCTTTGCATAGTATTCTCTTCTTCTTCGCACGCCACATGTTGTCCAGCTCGGACGGATGGTTCTGCGCTGTGGTGGTATCGCGGAACACGTTATGCCGAGGCATGCGGCACAGGACACAAGCGAAGCGCAACATCATCATATCATTGGCGCTTTTAATCACTCGCATCAGTTGCGAGAGTCAGCTACGATACACTTAGGCTAGAGCTGTCTTAGATCTAGTGAACTCATGTCGATTACATGGATGTCAGTGATAGCGCCGTCTGTCTAGATGTCTAGGGATGCTTAGCATAGCTCGAGATACGAACAGTGACTGTATTCTACCCCTGCTTCTGCGTAGACACGATATAAGCCTCAGTGCATACACTAAAAAGGTCAAATGTGCTATCAAGGAATACCAGTACTTCTTGACTTTCGGTATATAAGTGCGTCACATTCCCTGAGTAACGCTCCCACATCTCTGTTTAGCATCGTATCTATCCTTATTCTTTACTGAACGCAAGAATCAAACCTCAATATACTTCACTACCTGTCTCTGCTCGAAGACACTTCGCCTTCTCAATACTGGTACCAGCCACCACCATGACGAGCCTACTGTCTGATTTGGCTGTCCGTGTGGCGCACTGCCATATGGGACGTCACGAAGACAAAGAGTACCCTGTGGTTACCTTTCTGGCTGCGATACAGAAGGTATACCTCCACGATCCGAATATCATCAGCGCTGGGGAGAAACCGCCTACCGCCTCTTCAGCTGATCGATTAAGAAGAGTAGATAGTATTACCCATTGGTGCAAGTCCGGATCCTAGGACTGTTATGTTGGTGCCGTATACGAATGCAAGAAGCCAGATGCGAACCCAGCAGAGATCGAGACATGTGACGGCCAGGTTTACGACGCGTGTGAAAGGAATCTTCGTGACCGGCCGACGGGTAAATGCTACGGCTTCAGTGGATTTGGCTCATTTTGGAGGGTGTTTATACTTGAGAAACCAGGCCAGATGTTCACTTGCCTTACTGGAGAGGGACCATCTACAGGAAATACTACGTGGATGTCAGCGCGGCCGAAGGCATGTTGATTGATTCATGTTTCCGAGATCTACGAGAGCACATGGGGTAAGCGGAAGCCTTGCAAGTAGTGAAACAGGATCCTTACCTCATCTTAGATTCCAGCGAGATGCAATACGTCCCGACATAGCATTTGCTTACCCACTTCCACCTCTGAGTACAGCACAGCTGAAACAGTTCGTCGAACTGAAACGTGAAGGGTACGTTGAAGTTATACCCATATACCTTGACCTCAGACATTGACCTTAATTATAGCTGGAAGTACCACGCAGACAGACGATACTTCATGCGATATGTCTCCAACCGGTAGGAAACTCACAATATGATTTGGCCTGCAGGACTGGCGCTAGACTGAGAAGCGTGTCAACTTTTTCTTAGTTACATTTCTATCACAGTTTACGGTATCTCTTAATGTTGGTGAAAGGTGGTTTCATAACTATTCTCTTACCAATTCTCTTTAATCTCAATGATTGAATCTTCTCGACATGACCAGAACACAATGCACTTGTCCGACAATGGCGTTACTTCAGCTTCTCTCTGCTTATCTACCTCCCCCAAGAAAGTGATATCATAACGTATGTCACCCGTACGAGAAATCTTACAATAGACGGGATTCTCAAGCCAACTTTGTGCTTCGTTAGGCCTGAAATCGCCCAAGCACTTAGAGAAACTCCTATATCTGAGCTCTATACCTCCATTCTGACTCAGACGAACTGCCTGTACATCGCTCAAGGAAGCCGTGGAAAGTGACCACTGATATTCCTCTCTTCCTCTTAGAGTAGATGGAAGCTTCGGAAAGTTGCGTGGCTCGATTCTGTAGTTTGTAGTCGGGTGAGCCGGTATAGAGCGAAAATCTTGCATGCAAGAGCAATAATAAATAGCCCTGGTTTCAGCTACCGCAAGAAGTACAAAGTCTTTCGGGCTGGATAGATCGCTGTAGGGGCTCAACCATACAGTCTTGTACGTCGTTTTGACCTAAAATTGCTCTCTTTAGTCGTATTCTTCGATATTAGTAGGACGTCACCTACAAATAATCCAGTCCCTATATTGGAGTGCCGTACCAACCATAAACCCATGATGGCTTCTCCTTCTCCAATGGGACAATACATCCATGTGACCCACTTATGTGGTCGATCATATACTAAAGAATTGGCGTTATGATTCTTGTGAATGTGAACGGGCTTAATTCCTCCGTTACAATGTGCGATAGATGTGCCAATTACATCATCCAAGGCATGGCAGGTAACCCCAACGTCTGAACTTCCATGCGCATGTGCTTGGTTATCTTCGGAGAGGTTCATCCATAGTAAGGGATCGGGGCTATTCCAAAGTATACGCCGGCAATGTTTTTTTAGAGGATTCGATACGGGAAACAAACACGCCCTAGACGGTATTAGCGTAGGAACTGTCTTTCAAAAATATTACCAATACCTTCAATGTAATCCAGAGCTCTTTGTGCTTTGGTCTGTGAAGTATCTGGACAGAACCAGATCCACTTACTACAGCTAGCGCGGGATCAGACCTAACAAAGACTATATTGGTGATACGCATATCATTCCAATATGTGACCATGTAATCCCAGTCCTGATCGTACGGTTTGACCTGGGTAGAGCCTGATATGTTTTTGTCGTAGAGCCCTGCAAGATAAGACATCTGCCCAACCCCGTCCCAACGCGCGAATAGTGCTCCTTCGCACAGAATACTACTAGGACTCCTTTCTGGCCATGATCGCAGTTTCTCCAGCACATCGAGAGTGTCTTTATTGAAGAGGGCACAGCCGCCTGGACTATCAAGCATGAAGGAGAACACCAGTTCTTGAAGCTCACATGGAAGGTTTTGGAGTCCATCGAGCAGTGGTGCCAGTGGCGTTAAGGAGGATACCATGCTCATGACCGTCTCGAACGAACTATGCAAGACATTGACAAGTGATCTGGGCGTTCGATTATTAGGGACTGGTAATAGTGCCATAGCCTGGGCGCACCGTAACGGCCAGTCATTTTCCTCGAGTAGGTCGTGGCCATACAGATACTGTTCGAATGTACTTAGACAACGTAGGTGGAATGGATATGCTATAGGCGCGTTTCGGCAAAACCGACACTGTTGGGTAGGCAATCCTCGCGTTCTGTGACGACCGTCCATGGACCGATGTAGCGCTCACTAGACTCAGAAACTGCAAATGTGAGGAGAATAACAAAGTAGTTCTAGGGACAACATACCGAACCAGACTTGGTCATCTTCTAAATGAGGAATGCGGCAATAGACGCAAGTCCACGCCCAGTCGACTAGCTGAACGTGCATGCTGCTCTACTTTTAAGAAACACGCAAAGTTCAAAGGAGATAAGATGAAAGAAGAAGAAAATTTTATCGATTGCTTACCCCACCTTGTGCAACTACAGGTGACGTGTATCACTATATGTTACCCAAACATAGCATATCTGGTTAGGTCTAAGAACCATGTCGCTCAGAAGTCATGGTGGCCGTGTGACTTAAAGACCAAGATGCTGCTGAATAGCATAGTTGTCCACTGCAATCGCGTCGTAACCAAAGGCTCTACACATGCTTCTCTTTCCCGTAAATTGGTGGCAAATGTACTGATGATTTGATCCTTCATCTGTGATGATGCGTCCAGAGCCTAGGGCCTCTGGAGCGCGTGCCGCCAACGGGTGCACGAGATAAGTGTCGCTACCTGATCGCTGTGCCACAACAAGCGCGGGGCTATTCGAATGATCGCAGTGCCGTCACATGCAATCCAACGAAAGGCGGCGCTCTCGCCAGCAGCCAATCACAATTCTATCGTTGCAGGCCTCGTCCCCTGTGCGCATCGGACCGCCCCGTAGCTTTGGAGTTCCTGCCGTCCGCAGCTAAGTTAGTCATAGTGCTGGAAGACAGAACGGGAGGAGGAGCTCACATCTTTCCAAGTATGTGACGACGATGCCACCGATGGATCCGCATCACCGGAATGCAATTGAGCGAAAACGGAGAGTTACAGTCGTGCAAAAGCGATTTCTAGACCAAAGTCCAATAGCAGTGGCTCACCGCCTTAGCCACAGTCATGTCATTGGATATCTGATTGCGTGGCGCTTTTGCTGAGTCAACCGAAGCGCCCAGCTCTAGGATGATCCGTCAGATTGCGCGAGAGCGACGGCTATCGAGCAATATCATGATGCAGCATAGCATACAGCTCTTTCAACACCACAGGCGGATATAACACAGAATCGACACATCACGCCACCCTCAAGGTCTACAAACCAGCCTCTGACGCCTCCGCTGACTGACAAGCAGCTTGTCTGGGCAATGAAAAACGTCGCCAGGGCATGAAAACGCAACCCCGAGGTTACTTCCGACCCCTCTGTCGCTGTGCTCATTACTATGCGAGTATCCAGGCAGAAAACTCGAGGAATTACTGTAACTTATGGCTTATGTTCACAGCCTGTCAGTGACCATGTGACTTGACGTATTGGCGATGACTCTGGCTCCGAAGAATTTCCGGCTTGGCATGGTCTGCGCCACGCGGTCAGCTCATCGCGTTCCAGCCATCTTTCACTCTCGAACGCCCATACCCCGATTTGTATCTTCTCTCGACCCGCTCTCGACACCCCCTCTCCATGCGTCTGCCTCGCTCTTTATTTCACTGCGGTTCATATCGTCATTTCTATTGACTACCTCGAGCGTTCGCTGCGCTCTCGCGCCATGGCTGATGAGTCGCGATCAACGGTGATAAAGGCAAACCCCATTGGCAAAGGACTCGATACCTTTCGCGACTCTTTCGAATTCAAATGCAAAGGCCTAGCTATCACAGGCGCTGATGCATTGTACCATATTGGTGGGGAAGGTATGGCTCAATACCAAACTCGCGAAATTTCCTAATATCAACAGGACCAAAAAATTCCCTCCTTGACCTCATATCAGCTTTGCAGGTTCTCCCTGCATCTCGTTCGCTGCCTTCTAAGGGCAATAACGTAAACCTATTTGGTGATCTGTTGGAGCTGAACTCGGCGGTCAACTCCGGCAATTTCGACATTGAGCGTATTTTACCCCTCCTCAGAGTAGTTCTCAAGAATGAGCCCGATGAAGTCATCTGGAACAATGTCTACGCCGCCATCGCCGCGTCCACAGCTTTCACAGTCGCCAAACCCACAACTCCTCCGCTGTCCGCCCCGACCCTCACCGCCTTCTTCCAGCAGACGCCACGGTTGCACAACACGGGCAGCTTCGCGAACTCTACCGAACACCGCAAATATGTGGACGGCGTGCTAAAGGAGGAACTGGGACAGCTATATGTCGGGGTCCCTGATTTCTTCGATGCCTACTTCGGAAGCGTCCCATGTCTGAAGCCGGTAGCGCAGGCCGTGTTCGACAAGTGCAAAGAAGGGGATAATCCGCTCTACCGAGAGGAGAGCGGCTGGCAGGGCTGGCCTGAAGGCGCGAGGGAACGCGACGTCTTAGGCTGGTTTGCGCCACTTACCGGCCAGCTCCTGGACTTCGCAGCAGAGAATCAGCCCGCCTCCAGGCCTCGACGGCGGCCGCTGGCACAGCCCCACCAGCATGTGCAAGGCTCCACCGCCGACCGCAAGTTGGATGTCGGCTTCGTAGACGACCCGAGCGCCGGCGTTGACTCCAAGTGCCACTGGTCGCAGATCCTTATACCAGGAGAACTCAAGAGCAATCCATCGGCAGACATAGCGTCTAAAGCGTGGCTTGACCTAGGGCGATATGCGAGGGAGGTGTTCGCGGCCCAGGACAACCGCCGCTTCGTGCTCGGCTTTACCCTGTGTGGGCCGCTTATGCGGCTGTGGGAATTTGACCGACTAGGCGGCATCGCGTCCGAACGATTTGACATTAACGAAGATGGACTACAGTTTGTGTCTGCCGTGCTCGGATTTTTGTGGATAGATAAGGAGCAGCTTGGATTTGACCCTACTATCATCACTGCCGGCGACAAGCGGTATATTGAGATAGAGCGAGACAACCACACCGAGCGGCTCGTCATCGAGAAGGTCGTGAAACGGGTACCCTGTGTCGCCGGTCGAGCGACAACCTGCTGGAGAGCACATCGCGAGGGAGACGATTCGCAAACATCTCTTGTGATCAAAGACTCATGGCAGTTTCCGGAACGTGATGAGGAGGGAGAGTTGCTGCGTGAGGCAACCGACAAGGACGTGGTCAATGTCGCGAGATACTATCACCATGAGACGGTCTGTGTGGGTGGCCAGGACGACGACATCCGCGGGAACGTGCGAGGAGGCTTAGACATAACGAAAGCGACAAATTACAAGCCGGAAAGCTCAATTCCGCCTCCAAGCACCGCTGGACGTCGCGTCTCGCGGATAGGCTGGAGCAGCAGCGTCGCCGGGCGCAAGCGGTCCTCCAGCTGCACCGGCGCACCGTTGCCGCCTACTAAGCGAACCTGTTCGAGCTCTCTAACAAAGGGCGGAAGGGCGATAGCAAATCGGGTGCATCGTCGCGTCATCGTCCGTGACTATGGGAAGGCCATCTACAAAGCAAGCTCCCGATCCAATCTTCTTGCTGCATTGGAAGGCTGCATCGAAGGATACGAGTCGTTGCACACACGAGCTGGTATGCTACAATGCGATATCTCACCGAACAACCTCATGATGAACGAAGAGGATGACAACCCCTCCTGGCGCGCGTTCTTAATCGACCTCGACCTTGCCATCAAGGAGCAGCGGGAGAAGTCTTCAGGAGCGCGAGGGAAGACCGGCACACGAGCATTCATGGCGATCGGTGCGCTTCTAGACGACGAAGAGCCACATTCATTCATGCACGATCTGGAGTCATTTTTCTGGGTGTTATTCTGGATATGCATTCACTACAATGGATCACAAGAGAGGGTGGTACCACGGTTCGACAAATGGAATTTTGCGGATACGGAGGAGCTAGCTACAATGAAACTGGGGATTGTATCTGATGACGCAATCTTTCACAAAACGGCCCAGGAATACTTCACGGAACACTACCAACCATTGATCCCTTACATCAATAGATTGCGGAGGAAGGTATTTCCCAATGGTGGGAGGTGGAGGGATCCAAATCCAAAGCTGTACCTTGATATGAAGGAGATACTTCAGGCAGCACGGGATGAGTTGAAGCACTTAGAGAGATAAGAAGATGTATCATCGGCGTGTTCGAGAACTATGAGGTACGATACGAAAGTGACGGGTCATGGATAAATCTTGTTTCTCAAGAGCCGAAACGGATCTTGTCCGCCATGAAACCTTAAACTGTTCTAATTTTAGCAAGCGCCTTTCCATTTTTAACAGAGCCAGCTTTCTAGGTGCACAACATGCGGAGCTCGTCGTGATTCATCTAGGTACGCGTGTAAAAACTGTGTATGGATCTGGTGCACACTATGTTGGGAGAAGGAGATCATACAGGTATTCCACAAGCGTTTGATCTAGATGCACAGTTGCAAAAGAGGAGATCGTCCCAAACACAACCTCTTCAGTTCATATCGCAAGATTCTTGAAGCCCTTGGGTCATTTTCAAAGCTTAACCGAAGCCCTTAGATATGTGTTTCACGAAGCTGGCCAAAGAAGAGAAACATCAGACGCGACATAGAGACAACAAAGAAGATGAGCAGCACCAGTGTCGCCAGGAACAAATATGAGGCCCGCCAAAGTGTCACCAACCATGCGAAGATGAAACCATTGCGTAAAATTCTCTTGCTCTCTTTTGGAGCGTCAATGTAGCGAATCGTGAGGATCAGCATGCAGAACAAAATACCGATGGAATTTAAATCAGGCGTGGTAACGCGAGGACCTTTTAAGTAAGCGACGTACGACATCTAGGCAGTAGAGACCTTACGATGGATTGTATAGTTGGTAAAACTAAGATAGACGGCGATGATAGGAGCGAGCAATGACATGATCAATTCAAACCCGGCGTAATGAAGACAAGGACATAGAATGAGCGTGTATTTCCAGCCATGTGACCATGGTATCAGGTATAAAATGATCAAGTAAGCGACACATCCCCACTCAAAGGGAAGACGGGGACGAGTGTGCTGTGCTCCAGACATAGTGTTTTTGGCACGGGAGCGGAAAGACGGTAACAGGATCAAGAAGCATTAGGCATGGGCAAAGGGGTACTTAAATACATAGTGTTCTCTCGCCCCTCTATCCCACTCGACGTTCATTGCGCCTTATCTCACCTACAAGGTAACTAAGAGTGCATACATGTAAGGAGCTAGGCCGGTGCAGGAAAACACAAGTCTACAAGTCAACCGGAACCGGTAATGGCAATCATACTTTGGCAAATCACCCATGCCCTTCGTGGCATGAGATAACCGGCATGTATGTACGCATCCTTGCTTGCCGCTTGCAGTACGCGCGAGCAAACGTCGGCGCCCCAAGCTCTGCGGGGGCCGACAGCCATGAGATGTCTGAGCCCTAGCGGTAACAATCACAAAGGAAACTAGTAGAGGAACACTACTGTTGTCGAGTTCGGAGGGAAGGCATGTTGATTTTGACGGCTTGATCGAGATACGATGGGGATCTGATAACCACCTAAGGTAAACACCGCAAGCTAAACAAACCTCGCTCGTCCCTAAAGATAGGCCTACCTAGAGCGTACCATTGTCGTAAAGATTGACACTAGATTTGAGCAGAGCTGTGCGATAAACCAAGCCGACGTTGAACGCCCCCCGCTCTTATAAATTAGCTGAGCTATCTATCATTCAACTGCTAGGAACTAGTACAGTTGCAAGTTCAGTTCAATGTGTGACTACACAGAAGTTCAATACAAATGTACCCACGTTCGATATACAGTTCGATCATGGTGTAACAAATACCCGGAAACACAGAAAAGATGCCAACCAAATGTTGTTACGAAGTAGGAACCATCCAATAGAAGAGTTGAATAGATCGATATTGACGTGGATACAGAGAAAAGAGGCTCAACGACTATTGCAGTTTGTCTTACCAAACCTACGTGCTTTCTCAGCCTTCACTGACGAGAGTCCTTATGGAGGTGACTGCAAACCCACCGACAAGAGTCCTCGACCGCAAAACCCCCGGGCGCGCACTAGAGACAAATAAGAGATATGATTGAAGGAATTGTAAGTGAAAAGCTCCATTGCACTCCTTCTCTAGCGATGTCAGGTCAAACTGATGCGGCAGAAAGCTCGAAAATTGAACGTATCTTTCCTTGAATATTTGGCTTTGTGTCTCTCCCTCCTCGCGCCTCCATGAATGATACATATCGGCTCAAAATCTCAGCGTAGCCTTTCGGATCTTTCGTAAACCTATTTCGACCCTGTTTAAATCGTTCGCGGAGCACTATCCCCTAGTTAGAGAGTTCAAAAAACCACTGCAAAGACACGAACCTTTATTATCCAGCTCAGATAGGTGAATCCAGCGGTCTGCCCCATCGATTTTGGTCTCGAGTGGCTCAATACCTGCAAGCGTTGGAATCGGCTGGCCTCTGAAGTGCTCAATCTTCCACCAAACGTTCCTGAGTTTCACACCATCATCTCTTGGGTGAAATCTTGCAAAGACATAGAGCGGAAATAGGTCGGGAAGATTGGGAGCTTCCCTACAGACGTTTTGCATGACCTTTTTACGGCCATCTTCGGTGAGCCTTAGAAGTTGCGAAAAGAAGTCCAACTCCACGCATTGCACCTTCTTAAAGTCATCCATGATTCTGAACAAGTAATAGAACGTACCCTTTAGCTAAGTCGAGAGGTTGGAGTCCAGGAGACACGAACTGAGAAGATGAATTAGAAGGACAGTGGTAGACGAGGGGGCCAGCCCTGGAGCTAGGCTATGAGTTGCGGACGTATTCTGAAGTCCCTGGGTACGGGCTAAAAAGAAGGGCGTAGGACAGGCTGCTCGTCAAAATTGATCTCACTGAAAGGCTACGACAGAAACAAAAGTATATTCGTGCGCTCGGGGGTTTCGCCGTTGGGTAGGCAGTTTCCACGGCAAAGCAGCACAAAGAGACCGCGCTTATTAAAAAGAGACCGCGCTTATTAAAAAGCTCCCAATTTTCGCCACTTATTCAACGTTTTATTCCAGTCCCAAACGATATCCCACACGAACCTCGGAACCATTCTGCTGACTTCACAAAGTGCTGAATGACAGGAAGTCCGTCAACAGGATCCTTGACAAATATATGGAGCGTATATTTATACGCTTTGTCTCCATGTGTCTGAATGTCGTAGAATAAAAGAACACCCTCGTGAGCCTCTCCATCAACTTCCACTCTTATCTCGCCGTCTAAGCATCGCACAAGTTGAAGTTCCTGCACAAGGTCCGGCGCAAAGAAACGTGCGGCAGAACCACCGCTTTTAGTAAGGCAATCATTAGCGATTAATATCGTCTTCTTTAACAATCCCCGCACTTCCTCACTAGTTCCATCGTTGTCTAGTTTAGACAGAAACCGAGCAGCAAGCCTGGCTGTGCTGCCTAGGGGTTGCTTCTTAGGAGTGCATATGCCGTAGTCCGTTTCCCAGTCTGGGCCTCCAACAAGTTTCTATAGGCTTAGGCTAACCGCAATAGTTGGCAGGTATAGCTTCGCTGTCGTATTTTGGAAGGAGAGTTCGTTCGTCTCGAATACCGGTGGAGAAGGCGGTGGAAGCGGTTTATTTGATCGGATACGCGATCGCGGGGTTCTTTTCTTTTGTTCGGGTTTCGTGGTTCTGACAAGGTGTAGGAATAAAAGAACGGTCTGGACAACGTTTAGTAAAGTCTGAATGGAGTGAGAGTCCATGAGAGTGACATTGCACCTTAACAAGTGTGGGAATGCTAGCTTTTAAGTTTCCCAATCGATGATGTGATTATCTTCCTAGTATGCAGGGATCCCGGTGATAATGCAGACTGTCCCGCAGGAAGGCAACACACCTGAGATCAATCAAGCTAGCTTGATAGCTTGATTGGAAGATTGATGCCAAGCCAAGCCAATCAATCCAGCCAAACCTCA
>WBOK01000584.1:0-29177 GCA_009289805.1 Alternaria gansuensis
CCTGTATTCGTGGCGATGCGGAGGTGCGAAGGTTTTGGTGTTCTGATTAGTCAGACCCATCTGTCAGCATTTTTACCAGCCTAATTAAAAGTAGAAAAATACTTTATTTCTACTACTAAGAAAAAACAACTTTTAAATAAAACTAGAGCCTTAAATTGCAACAAATACGCTAAGAAGACTTTTAAAATATTAAATAATATTAACTTTAGTAAAGTTATATTTTCTAATAAGTCTTCTATTTAGCGTAAACACGGCGCTAGGCAAGAATATATCTTAAAAAAAAAAATATGTAACTTAGCAAGGAACAGGTGTCTACTATAAATACAAGTAAGTTTTAAAATATTTTATTTAACTTAAACACATCTTTAGAATATCTAGTATTTTTCTAGTTTTTTAAATTACTTATAGCTAGCTTGCTAACTAAGATATAGCTTGCGATATTTCTATCTCAGTTTAGGAAGCTATTTAGCTAAGTAGTAGATCTAAGTTACACATAACTAAAGTACTAAAAGATACTAGAACTTTTTTAAATACTTAACATTTAAAAGAAGTTTTAAATTCTATTGTTGAATTTCTTTTTAAAAGAAGTAAGTAAAACCTTACTTATTTTTTACTTTAAAAGGATACACCTTTGTTAGTACTTTATATTTTTTAAATATTTTTTAAGATTTAAAAAGCTAACAGCTAACTCTATTTAGGCTAGATTTTTTAGCGGGATAATGCTAAGATTTATAAAACGCCACAAGTTATCGCCTGGTTTTCTAGAAACAGAATTCCCGTTTTTAAGCATCCTGCCTATAGCTAGCATTTGAATTCTGAAGAAAACGTTTAGAGTCTACTTAAAAACGCGCTAGGAAAAAGGCCTATTGCCTTTTTAGGCGTAGGTAAAAGCGTTAAAGCAGTAGAATTGTTTAAAAAGCCAATTTTAGAAGAGTAGGACTTTATACTACAACAAGCAATTAATAATTATATTAACTCTTTACTTAGGCGTTATTTGGCTGTTAAAGCAGCTAAGGGTTAGTATACTAAGTACTAGTTACTAGCTTTAGCTACTTTAATATAAAAAAACTTTAAAAATTTATTTCTTAATCTAACTTTCAAAATAATAATTAAAAACTCATCCTACTTAGACATATTCTAGTTACTATATGAATATATAACACATATTACTTTTAGCTAAAAAGTTACTGTAAATAAAAAGATGTTAGTAGGTTTAACTAGGCTTTTTTTATTACCTACTTTCACTGCCTTTCTGATCCATTTTTCTGCTGACTAAGCATGTTCGAAGGTAGCCTTACTAAAAGAGGAAGTTATGCGCTTTTCAGAACGCTAAATACTATAGTTATAGCTCATTCAGTTATCTAGTTATATATCCTTAAAAAAGAAAACTTTTAAAATTACTCTTTCCTTTTGTCACCCCTCTGTAAATAGTTTGTCTCTTATATAAATTATTAACTAGTTATTCTATTATTTATAGGATTAGTATTGTTTATCTCTAGTTAACATCAATTACTCTTTTCTACTTAAACATTTCTATAATACTTTATAGACTACTACTTTAGTCTACCTTGCTTTAGCATAAACTAAGCTTAAAGAAATATAGCTTAACTTTGTATAACACTTTAACTACTGTAAACTTTAGTAGACAGTTTAACTAATAAGTTACCTAATGAAAATTTATAATAGCATCCTAAGGAATTACTTAAAATTTTATAGCTTAGGGTCTAGGACTCTTTATAACAAGTTAACTAATGTTAAGAAATAATAAAATGCTTAACGCATTTAACTCTAATACTAAAAATAACTCTAGTAATTAGGAGATTAGGAATTTTAGGCAATAGGCCTATTTCTAGGCATAGTAGGTAGCTTTCAAAATAGATATAACTAATTAGCTTTTAAGTTAGCTAATAGCTATTCTAAGCAAACAACCTGTTACTACTTAAAAACTTAATATAGCGCTACCTAAGAAGTATAAAAGGCAATAGGAGAAAATATAAACGTTTTTTACTTACCCTAACTTATACTACAAGTATAATAAAATCTTTACTAATTAAGAAAATATTCTTAAAGCAAGTATATTTAAAAAGAATAAAGCCTCTAACTAGATGCAACCTTATATAAACAACTATCTACTTAATGTTAAATAAAAAGAAATTAAAGCTAAGACGTAGGCATTATTTATATGTTAGATTAAGTTGAAATAAGAAATCAAACATATTCTTAGAAAAGTTAACGCTAGGAACTAAGCTAAGAAAAGAATTACTTGCTTAAGACAGACTACGTTAGTTTTAGTGTAAATAGTAGAATTTAAATAATTATAGCATAAATTGATTAGGACAACAAGGCAGTTGAAATAGAATGTAAAGTAGGCTTAAAAGATAATGTTAAGAATAGCTTTATATACTATAATAAGCCTAATACACTAGATAGGCAAGTTAAGCTAGCTACACGTATTAACAACAGGCTTTAGAAATAATATAATTAAAAGAAATACTTTTAACTTGGCCCAGATAACATAAAAAAGTAGCGCGGTAGATATAATAAGAATAGTAACGCTATTATAGCTAGCAAGGCATAAAACAAGGCTAGAGATAAAAAATTAAAAATAAAAGTATAATAGCTTTTTTAAAAAAGAATACTAGAAGCGTTATAATAATAGGGCATGTTTTTAGTATAGTATAGTTAAACAATTTGCTTAAAACCATAAAAAAAAATAAGTTCAACAGGCGGCTGTTAAGATTAAAATATTTAAATAAAGAACACTAACGTAAAGCATTAGCGAGCTGCCCACCCTAGCAAACCGCCTAAAACATGCCAAGACTCTACCTAACTCTCTTCGCTTAATATGTCTAATTAACACAACGCGCTATTACTTAAACACAAAGGTAGACTTTAGCTTGCCCTTTAAGCCTATTAATTTAACTAATTTTAAAGCCACTAAGCTGCTGCTGCTGCCTTTAACGTTAAACGCTAGGTTCTTAACTAACGCGCTCGCAGAGTGCCTTTTCGCCTAAACACACGCTTAAACTCTTATAAGCTTACTGCTACTAAAGAGCAGACAATTGTCTAATACATTTTTAACCTTAATTCACGAGGATTCGCGCCCTAGCTGTGTAAGGTAGCAGATATAGCTAATAAACTGCTAGGTGTACATAGTAGCAAGCCTATTAGCAAGAACTAGGCTAAGCGTTTTGTAACGCGCTTAAATAAGTTTAAAATAGCCTTTAATTAAGCTAAGGATAGGTAAAGGATACTGCAGGAAGATCCTGCAATTATTAGCGCGTAGTTTAAGCTAGTTGCAGATACTAAAGCTAAGTACAGCGTACATAATAACAACATGCACAACTTTAACAAGACTAGCTTCTAAATAGGCGTAATTAGGTTAATAAAGGTCGTTATAGGTTTAGAGAGGCGTACTCAGCCTAACCTAGTCTAGCTAGGCGATTATAAGTAGGTTACAGTTATCTAGAGCATTTGCGCTGCTAGGCATGCAACTCTGCCCTTTATTATCTACAAAGAACGCGTCCACATCTCTGCGTAGTATAAGGAGACCTTAATACTGCGCAATTAGAAGCTTTTAGTCTCTAAGAATAGCTAGACAAACAACGCGCTTAGTCTAGAGTAGTTAAAGCACTTTAACGCGCATACAAAAGCGCGTTAGGTAGGCAGGTATAAGCTGCTTATTTTAAACAGCCACGAGAGCTATCTTAACTAGAATTTTAAAAACTACTACCTTAAAAATAAGATTTTAACCTTCTGTATGCTACCCTATTTGTTGCATATCTTCTAGCTGCTTAACATTGTCTGCTTCTTGCTACTAAAGCGCAAGTACTCTTAACGCGTTAAAGACTTAGCACGCTAACATATCTTCTACATTAACAAAAAAGGCTTTCTCCCCGCCTTTAAAAACGCGTTTTTTAACGTGTTTACAAAGGATAACTGCTAGAAAGCCTTTAAGGCAGAAGGGCTAGTCCCTCTAAACGCGCAGGTAGTGTTAGATTACCTTAAAATGCAGCTGCGTACCCTGCTAGAACCCCTCCTCCTAAAGACGCCGTGGCAGTTAAAAACTCTAAGCAATACCTACAAGTTTAGGTCTTAGTTAAAGCTTGTACGCAAGTTTTTTACTTAATTATCTGTTACAGCGCAGTTAGGCTTCTTGTAGCTTATAAAGAAAGCTAAACTTATGCTGCACTAGAACGCGCTGCTTATTGCCTGCATTTACAAGGTTAAAAAGTAATTAGCAGTTATAACTAAACAGAAATTGCGTAAGAGAAAGCAGATTTAGCAGAGTAAAACTATAAAGTATAGGACTATAGCAGCGCAAGTAGCTGCTAAGGCGTCTGCAGCGCTTTAGCAATTAAAGAGGGCTTGTAGTAGTAGTAATTAAGAACTAGCGCAACTAGCTGTACGGCGCTGTAGGAACTATAGCAAGACTAGGCACAACGCGCGTACGTGTAAAAAAGATATAGAAGCCTCTTTTAAATTAGATGCGAGCACTATATACGCTAGCTCTTTGTTTAATAGCAATAAAATTAAAGATTTATAACCTGTGTTGCTTGTGCTAAGCTTTTTTAGGCGGTTCGCTAGGGTGGGCAGCTCGCTGATGCTTTACGTTATACCTTGTTTAAACTAAACTGAATAATAACTTAAGCAATCTAAACCTTTATAAAAAGGCACGCTTAATAAATAGCTACAAGATTATACTATACAGATAGGTGACAAAAAGAAAGAGTAATTTTAGAAGTTATCTTTTTTTAAGATATATTACTAAATAAGTAAATGAGCTATAACTATAATTCTTAAAGTTTTGAAATGCGTATAACTTCCTCTTCTAGTAGGCTTACTTTTAAGTTAGCTTAGTTAGCAAAAACAGGATTAGAAAGGCAATAGAAGTAGGTAAAGAAAAAGCCCAGTTAAACCTAGTAACAACTTTTTATTTACAGTATCTTTTTTGCCAAAAATAATGAGTGTTATATATTGATATAGTTTCTAGAATATATCTAAGTAAAATGATATTTTGATTATTATTTAAAAAGTTAGATTAAAAAACCATTTTTGAAATTTTTTTATATTAAAGTAGCTAAAGCTAGTAACTAGTACCTAGTATACTAACTCTTAGCTGATTTAACAGCCAAATAACGCCTAGGTAAAGAGTTAATATCATTATCAATTACTTGATGTAGTATAAGGTTCTACTCTTCTAATAATACTTTCTTAAATAATTCTACTACTTTAACGCTTTTACTTATGCCTAAAAAAGTAATAAGCTTTTTTCTTAGCGCATTTTTAAGTATATTTTAAACGTTCTTTATAGGATTTAATCACAGGCTATAGGCAGAATGCTTAAAAAATAGAATTCTGTTTTTAGAAAACTAAGCAATGACTTGTAGCGTTTTATAGATCTTAGCGTTATCCTGCTAAAATCTCTAGCCTAAATAGATTAAGCTATTAGCTTTTAACATATTAAAGAATATTTAAAAAATATAAAGTAATAACAAAGTTATAGCTTTTCAAAATATAAAATAAAAGAGGTCTTCCTTATCTCTTTTAAAAAGAGGTTTTACAATAGAATTTAAAACCTCTTTTAAATATTAAATATTTAAAAAACTTCTAGTATCTTTTAGTAATTTAGTTATGTGTAAATTAGATTTACTACCTAGCTAAATAGCTCCTTAAACTAAGGTAGAAATATCGCGATCTATATCTTAGTTAGCAAGCTAGCTATAAGTAGTTTAAAAAACTAGAAGAATACTAGATATTTTAAAGATGTTTTTAAGTTAATTAATGTATTTTAAAACTTACTTATATATATAGTAGACACCTGTTCTTTGCTGAGTTACTTATTTTTTCTTTTTTAGATGTATTCTTGCCTAGCGCTGTATTCACGCTAAATAGAAGACTTGTTAAAAAATACAACTTTTCTAAAGTTAGTATTTTTTTATATTTTCATAGTCTTCTTAGCGTACTTATAATAATTCAAGGCTCTTTTCTTGTTTAAAAGCTGTTTTTTTTTGTAGTAGAAATAAAGTTTTTCTCTACTTTTAATAAGCGTTATAAGCTTCTAGTAGAAAAAGATAAATATTTTTTTTCTAAAATGCGTCTATTTGTTTTCTTAGAGCTTCTTTCTAGGTCTCTATTTACTACTTTAATAGCCTTTTTAGAGACCTTAGCAAGGCGGCCTAGTTTAGGTTAAAAAAGAGGTAAAAAAGGATTTTTTTTTTGTAATACGTTTTATAGTATTGTAAATAGATTAGAATGCTTTTTAAGTATAGTACTAATAGCACTAATAGACTTTTGTTGTAAAGATAAAGAGTAAACCTTTTTTTTAAACCGTGAAAGTTTAATAAATATAAAAAATTAATAGAGAAGAGAAAATCTTAGGTTAGAAAGAGATTATTATATAGACTAACGCTATAAAAAAGCTTGCGTAATTTAAGCGCCTTTTGTTAGCGTCTTTTTTTTATTTTTGTATTTAAGAAATAATTATATCATTAACTAATATCAGAAATCTGCTTACGTAATACCTATATAAGCTGGTATTACATAATTACCTTTTAAATATTTTTATACGTTTAATAAAAAGTTATAACTAGAATAAAATAGACTTTTTTTTGCCTTTACTTAAAGCCTTTTACCACCTATTAGATAATGACTAAGCAAAATTACTAGTAAGCTTACTTAAAGGAGACGTAATGCGCATTTCAAAACTTTAAAAATCCTAGTCCTAGCTTATCTAGTTATTTGGTTATATATCTTTAAAAAGCATAACTTTTAGAATTACTCTTTCTTTTTGTCACCCTTCTGCAACTAAGACTAGATAAAAAGGTTCTTACTCTAAGTAAACTTAAGCTAATAGACTAAAAGGTCAAAAACAAGGTTGTACTAGAATAACTAGCTAATAGCTAATATCAAGTATACAGAGCAATAACGCACTACACTAACAAATATATAATTAAGGCAAGAATTATAATTACTACTAAGAATACTAAGAAAGCTATATATTAGGTAATATACTAACAGCTCTATTTTAATGATTTAGTAGCTAAAGTCTAGAACTAAGAAGCTAAGAAAGTAAAAAGTACTAAGAAGTATAAAAAGCTTTATTAATATATCTGTAAGCTTAATTCCGAGTTTTTAAGAAAAATAAAAAAGAGTATAGAGTAGACTAAGACTAGTGCTGCTACTTAAACTTGTAGGCAGACAAGTGCCTAGTAGACAAGTGTTACTTCTATAAACTTAAAAAAGTAGAAATTTACTACTAGCTTTTATAGACGTAATGCAAGGATAGATGTAAATACTATTAGTAGCAAACTAAAAAGGCATAATAAGTAGATAACTACTACTATATTACCTTATTATTAAATATTTATAAGGCAGTTGACTGCCTAATTTACAGAGCTAAGAAGCTAGAACCAAGAAAATAAGTACTAAGGTAAGAGATTTCTTACTACAACCTCTATTAAAGCTTTTGTCATAAAAATAGCTACTGAATACACTATAGTACTAAGTATAGTGTAGGCTACTTTTCTAGAAAGAGGAAAAGTAAGTAGGCAAAAAACTAGAATACTACTAAGAACAGAGTTACACTAGTAAGAGTATACTTAAGATAACCTTGAAAAAAGAATAAAATCTTAATAGTTAAGTAAGTAGTTGCTTACAACTATATTTATATAAGGTTAGAACATATAGGCGCTTGTAAACAGTAGGGCTGCAAAATAATCATCTCCTTATAAGTAGTAGAGAAACACAATATACTGTACTAGGTTAAAAGAAATTTGAAATAATACTAGCTGACAAGAAACCTATAAGATATAGAGATAGCATAATAGAGTTTGAATCTAAATTAATAAAGCTATAAATAGTGGGCATAAAGTACTAGATAAATATTAACATTAAAAATTTAGAAGGACTAGACATGTTAATCACCTATAGCTAGCTAGATGCCTATGACCCCGCTATTAATTAGAAAATAAAGATAAAACTTAAAAGAGAACCTTTGTATAAAGTTGCTAGAGTAGGTAAGAAGATACGCCTAACAAATTAAAGCTTACTCTTAAATAGAATATTTGGTAAAATCTTGCTGTATAAGATTAAAAAAAAATCTGTAAAGAACTTTGAGAAAATAGAAGTTCTTGAAATAAAAGAAGTTATAACTATAAAGGAATACTTTTACTACTAAAAATACTAAAGAGTATTATACTAATAAGTTTAGAGAAGTTCTGAAGGAGAAGAAAGCTATAGAGCTAGTAGACTATTAGAGTTAAGATTATACGATTATCTTAGATAATAAAGTTAAGCTAAGCCTAGGACTGATGGACCTAATATCGCCTAAGCATAATGCTAAGCTTATGGATTTTATTTAGAAAAATTTAAAAAAGATAATTTTTTAACTAAAATCAAGCTTAATAGCCTTACTTATTTTATTTATAAAAAAACTTAATAGCAAGTGGCAACTATATGTTAACTCTAGGTCGTTAAACAGCGCAATATAAAAGAACTAATATTGTTTACTACTATAATAAAGTTTATAAATTTACTCTAGAGAGCTAAGTAGTTTACAAAATTTAACATTTAAAATAGATTTTACTGAATCAGGATTAAAAAAGGTTATAAGTAGATAAGAGTGTTTAAGACACAGTATAGACTATTAAAATATATAGTTATACTTTTAAGATTAATACCTAGACAATATACTAGTATTCTTTAGCAGAACTCTTAGAGAATATATAGAGTATATTTAAAAAGTGCTTGGAAAGCTTAAAGACTACAAGCTGTACTTATAGCTAGAGAAGTGCGAATTCTATATTAAGAAGACAGAATTCTTAGGCTTTTTAATATTTATGAAAGAAGTAAAGATAAATTTAAAGAAGATTATAGCTATATAAGAATAGCTAATACGTAAAATAGTTAAGAACGTAAAAATTTTTAGAATTTGCTACCTACTATGAAAAGTTTATTAAAAATTACATAAAGATTACTATACCCTTTTTAAAGATTATCAAGAAAGAAATAGAATTTATTTGAAATCAAAATAATAGAAAGCGTTTAACTAGACTAAATAAATATTCTTTAAGGCACTTGTACTAGAAATGTACAACTTAAAATAAAAGACGCAAGTTAAGATTAACGCGTTAAATTATATACTTAGAGCTATATTATTACAGCAGTATACTGACAAGAAATAGAGACTAGTATTCTACTATTCAAGAAAGTTCTTTAGAGTAGAACTTAACTACAACATTTATAATTAGGAGCTACTAGAAGTAGTTAATACCTTTAGATAGTAAGAAGTATATTTATCAGAACTACTACACTAGATTAAGGTCTTTACTAATTTCTAGAACTTAGCAGGATTTATAACAACAAAAAAACTTAACTAATAATAAATTTTATAAGCTAAGATACTAGCTAAGTTTTACTTTAAGATAACTTACTACGCTAAAAAACTTAATAAAGTAGTAGATACTTTAAGTAAAAATTTTAACCTACATAAAGAGAGTTATAAGGAACTTTATAATACAAAGTTTAAAAAGACGCTAGACAGCAGTCTATGTTATAACTAGCTAAAACTAGCAAAGGTAGCTAAGGTAGCCAAGCAGGTAGAAACACTACAATAGCAGTAGTAGTAGAGAGTAGCTAACTAGCAGTTTAAGCTTAAGAATAACAGCTTTAATAAACTACTATAAGATAAACGAGAGTACTAAGATATAGGCTAAGGAAATTAAATATATTTACTTTTATATAAAACATTTAGTCTTATTGAGAAACTGCACAAGTCCTTGAAATATAAACATATAGTAATTAAAAAAATAGTTAGGCAACTAGCTAAAGTGTTTACAATACTTTACTTATAAGTAAAAGTACAAGATATTTTAGGCAACTATTTAGCATATTACTAAAATAAGCTTAAAAAATATAAGCTTTATAGCTTGTTATATTATTTACAGCCACAAACAAAACTATAGAGTAGTATAATAATAGAGTTTGTAATAAAACTTCTAATATTATTAGAACTAAGATTAACTTAACTTTGCAATACTATTATAGTGATTATTAATTAATTAACTAAGGCAGCAAAATTTGTGCCTATAGAAGAGGCTAATACAGTAGAAAGCTACGCGTATAAAGTTATAAAGGCACTAGTGTTAAAGTACAGAATACCTAAAAAGATTTCTACTAATTGTAATAAATTGTTTACGTCTAAGTAATAGGATATAATTTTAACAAAACTAGGCGTAAAAAAGAAGCTATTAACTAGCTTTTACTTAGAGATAGATAGCTAGATAGAATACACAAACTAGACACTAGAATAGTATATAAGGATGTACGCTAACAAACTATAAAACAACTAAGTAAAACTTTTAGTAATAGCATAATTAGCTTATAACAGTATAAAGTTAGTAACTATAAAGTACTTACTACACTACGCAAACTATAGGTATAAGCTAGTTGCTAATTAAGATTTAAAATATATTAAAAGTATTGTAGTAGGTGTAAATAATAAAGCCTGCTTAATGCAAAAGCTATACAAAAAATTTGGTAAAGATATAGCTTATAAAAACTTTATAATAGCTAAAGCAGCTAATAAGTAAAGAATTAAAAGACTAACTTTTAAGAAAGAGAAAAAGGTTTTCTTATTATAATAGAACTAAAAACCTAAGTAATTAAGTAGAAAACTAGATTACTTTTAAATAGGACCATTTATAATCCTAGAAGAAATAGTCAACATAAACTATAAACTCTAATTGCTACTAGGCATATATGTTTACTTTGTTTTTTACAAAATACGTCTAGAAAAAGCACCTCTAGGTACTAAGCTAGCTACTAACATAAAGCTTAAAGACAACAAGTACAAGATTATATTAATTAAGGACTTATAGAATATAAGTTGTTAGTAGAAATACTTAGTTAAGTAGCAAAGATAGCTAGAAAGCTAAAACAGTTAAGAACTAAAAAAAAACTTAACAAACTATAAGTTACAAGTACTTAACTACTATTAAAGACACCTAAAGAAGAAAGAACTAATTCCTCTAAAACAGGGTAATTAGAAAAAATATTAAAGAAAGCGTTAGGTGGTAACTAGCTTAAGTTAGTTAATAATTAAAATAGTAATAGTTTAGTTATTGGAAAGTTTATCCTAAGGGCAAGGTTCTCTTTACCTTACTTTTTCATATATTTTTAAAAATTTAGAATAGTAAAGTTTCAATGAGTAAATTATTACTTTTGCGTTTTAATGTTTAGGAGCTCTAGCTTCCTTTAAGCTAGCTAAGCTTTGAGATACATAACTTTAAAGTGCTTTTTATACTTATTATACTAAATCTTCTTTTACTTTTTTTTAAAGATAAATAAACTATACTTTACCTTTATAGAAATATAACTAGCGTAATAGTTTGTTATAGTATTAATAAAACAATAAAGGTTTTTTGCTTTACACCGCTTATAACAAAAAGCTATCTTTAGGCCTAGCTTTTTTAAATAGTTAGTATAAGCGTGACGCTTAGACGTAGAATTCTGCAAGTAAGAATAGTAGAAGAAAAGAACCTTAGGCATAGTTAGAAAGGCGTAGAATAAAGTAAGCGTATAACATAATAGGCATACTAAGGCTTTATATATAGTTAGCAAGTTAACACGCAGCACAAGAAAACAATATTTTAAAGTATTAAAATGATATACTTAAGAGAGAGAGTAATGTTATAAGTAAAAAAAAATCCTCTTCTTAACATACAGGTAAGGGTTAAAGGTTAACTAGCCTTTACGCTAGAAGGTAATAATCTACGCAGGGCGCTATATATATAAATGCTATCCTGCTAAGGCTAGCTATCTAGGATAGCTATGCATAAAGGGATGGCAACGCTATTATAAACCTCGCTCTTAAAAGGGATGTATAGGATAGTAGGATAAAGGCAATAGGTATAAGAATGCATTAGATCTTGTTATTACACTTGTTGTATTTAACTTAAATAGTTTGTCTCTTATATAGATTGTTAACTAGTTATTTTATTGTTTAAAGAATTAGTATTGTTTAGTTTTAGTTAACATTGATAACTCGTTTCTACTTAAAACTACTTCTTACAATACCTCACGGACTACCACTTTAGTCTACCTCGCCTTAGTACGGACCAAGCCTAGAGAAATATAGCCTAACCTCGTGTGACAATTTAGCGCTAGTTTAACTTAGTCTAGGTAATAAATCAGAAGTAGGGTATTATAAATAATTATTTTTATAACTTTAATATAAATCGCTGCATAGTAAACAAGATTTTATTATAGTTAGTTATTTTAGGCTTAGAGAAATATAGTAAAAAAAAGTAAATTTAGCTGGGCAACTATAAGTAGGTTACTATAATCTACGGCATAAGCGCGTTAAGTTACTAAATACTACTCTTTATTATTTTTATAGGCAAAGTGCTTATTAACGACTAGTTTAAAAGTTTGCCTACTAACTAAGTCTTTTAAGTTAGTCATAATAGCTAAATAAATAATTCGCTTACTTCTGCCTATTTAGAGTACTTTAATACTTATAGTTGGAGTATTGACATGCGGATCACCCTTTTGATCAGGTGATCCTGGTAAGCTGTTCACGTGACGGCCCCGCTAGCGTCTATATAAACGGGCCAGATCGTCTTATGTCTCTTTAGTATTGTAGCACTTAGTTAATTAATACACTTACTTTCTACTTTAGTAATTAAGTAACTAATCCTTCTTAGCTTCTATAGTTATATGTCTAGCTGCTTAGTTATAGTATTAATTTCTACTACGCAATTAGCAAGCTAGAAGGTTAACTATTTAATTATTACTTTACGCTCCTCTATTTTCTCCTACAGCAGAGCTAGTAGATTACTGTAGCTGCTGTACCTCTTATCTACTTAATTATATAATTAACCTCTTACTAATCTACCCTACAACTTACTAGCTACTTTTATTTTTAACGCAGCTACTTACTAACTAATCTTACTCTTACTCTAATAATAACTTATGTTGTAATTCTATAAAGCATCTTACTAATATAAACCTTTTTAATACACTACTTGTTGTGTTAAAAGTAATTTTTAAGGCCTTATTAGATTAGCTAACCTAGTTTGCTCTATTAAAACTACACTGCTTAAAGAAAGGTATTTAGAATTAAGTTAATCCTAATTTTCTAGACGTGCGCTTAATTGATCACTTAAAGCCTTAGTATCTTAAGCTACCTAAAGATATTAAAGAGCCTGTTGCTTTACTACCTAGCGTAAGCGCCTAAGAATAAAAGAACTACAAGATTGCTTAACGCAAATATAAGGCTTATACAATTAATACTAAGTATAATAAAAAATTATAATAGCTAGCTAATAAGTATAAAGTACACACTGCTTAATAGATAAAAAAAAGTTACTAAAATTACTAATGTTTATGACTAGATTAGCAAGACTGTATATCTTAGCCTACTTTTAAACACTTTAATATGTATAATTACTTAAAACTTTACTAGTCTTTAAGCTTTAGTAAAGATTTTAAAAAAAGATCTTGCTCCTACAAATTAGAATATTTAGTATTTAATTAGGGCGCAAGATAGATCCTACCTAGACAGGGCTTGCTAAGAACAAATATACCCTAAGCGTTAGTTTACTAAGTAGCAGCTCTTGAATTAACAAGTATTAATCTACTCGACACTTAAAGTTGTTAGACTATTAGCAGTTACTAATTTCTTAGACGTCTTAGGCACTAAAATTGCACTAAACTAGTTGCGCAAGAAGCACAGAAAGCTAGTTTAAGCAATAGCGCTTAGAAGAGCTTAATTAACTTTTTATAAACTAGAAAAGTTTTTCAGTATTTTGTTGCAAGATTCGTTAATTACTTTTTTAAAAGAAAAAGGACAGGTAGTTCTTTAAACTAGATCTAGATTAAAGACAGCTTAATAATCAAATGCCTTACAGCTAAGTAAGGGCGGTAAGCAATTACAAATTTGCTCCTATAAGCTAAGCAAATACTTTTAGACACAGCGCAACTGCTTTTTACTTTAAACTGCAGTTTCAAGATTAAATCTTACTAATAAGATACTAATTAAACTGTTAGATAACAATAAAGAAAAGATTATTTAGTAATAAAACAGTAATAAATAAGCAACGCTGCAGACCTGAATTAAGAAAAAAAGCTAGAAAGCTAGCACTAGTAGATTAGTTGCTAATAAACTAAGAAAAGTATACTCTGGCATATTAGTTTTAGAACTAATTAACTTAAAAGACTTAATTAAGGAAATTAGTTCAAACGTGTTTAGCATAGACTTTACACTTTATACGTTGTCTCTTTGTATAATTAGAAAAAGTAGAGCAGCAGTCTACTTAGTTAATAGCATAAATGCACTAGTACTAGGCACTTATTGTAAATGCAACGAGGACGAGACTGTTAAGGCAGGCACTTGATTTATTTTATTTACTAAAATAAAAATTAGGCTGCTTAAGAACGTCGTGCATAGCAAGGCTAGCCCTGAAATAGCTAATTTTCTGCTTACTAACGTTGAGTTTGTACTAGGCTTCTACGTTAATATTATCTCTAAAGCACGGCTTAAGCAGGCAGGTATCAAGTACTTAAAATTTAATTTCATTATAAGATTGAGAATAATTAAGAAGAACGATATTCTATTTAACTTAGAGTGTTACTTTGATCTTTCATTTGTGAAAAACAAGCAACTCTTTTGTTACATTACTTAAATACTGCTAGTAAACGCTGTAGCATAATTAAGGAAACCTTAAGTGCGCACTGATAATAAAAATCTATAGCATTAATAATTAGGACACTTAAAATAACAAGCTATTAAAGCTTTAGTCTACTTAGCGTAAAACGCTAAGATTACTAGCAAAAGGCTTTTAAAATATAATTATTGCGTAACAACTTATGCCATAAAAGTTATTTTATAGTAACTAATAAAAAATATACCTTAACATTTTTTTAGGTTTGCGAGCAACCTAGGAAGACAAAGCAAGCTATAAGAGTCTTATATACGTAGTTATAGTAGCTTTGCTTACTAAGTATAAACTAAATGTAAAAAATGCTTGACTGCATTATAACAATTTATCTAAACTACTAGAATTATAAAAGCAATAACTCTTGTATCTAATAAGGGCTATATTAGAAGATGCTTACAGGAAAGAGATTAATTAGTTAAGTATGAATAAGACTTAAACTTAAATATTAAAAAAAAAGTAAAAAATTAACTAATACTTATAAAGTAGGTTTAGACTTAAAAGTTTATTTAAGATATATTTTTTTCAAATACAAGGCGTAGATTGTTGTAAAAGGTAATTTTTAAAAGAAAAACTTAATTGATTTAACATATACTGCTACGTTAGTAGCTAACTCTTTTTAAGTAGTAATAGCAATTGCTGCTAAGAATAATTTAGAATCTAAACGATATAATGTTGTAAGAGCATTTCTTAATACATTAATAATAGTAGACAACTTAGTAATGAATAAAATACTAGAAAGCTTTAAGAAGCCTAGAAAGTATATATAGCTTAACTACGCACTTTATAAATTGCAAGACTTGCTACTATTGTAGTAGAAAAAGTTTTTTAAATTACTAAAAGAGATCAAACTAATAGCCTTACTAGAGGAGCCCTGCTTGTTCTTTAATAGAAAAATAAGAATTCAAGTTTTCTTTTATGTAGATAATATCCTACAACTTTTTGTAAAAGATTATAAGCAAAAAGCATTAAATCTTTAGTTATAAATTATAGTCGAGTATAAGATATAGGAACAGGAATGAGAGAAATAGTTTTTAAGTATCTAAGTAATTAATGATCAACGTGTTTCATAAGCGAGTCGCCAACCCAAGCGAGTCGCCAACGCGAAATCACCGCAAAATTTCAAAAAAACAGGTGTCTGTTTCAAACCACAAGGTAGAATTCTCTAAAAATTTAACACAATCGCTGTACTTATGTAAAAAGAAAGCTGTGAAATTTTAAAGAAATTCTATAAGGTAGTTGTAGAGATAGACTACTCACACCCCTGTAAAACTACACAACTAAGTATATCTCGCTTGATATTAGAGCAAGAGTTTTATATCTTAATAGCTTATTCTTTATATAGATGCAGCAATTGTATTAAATTTTTAGAGAATTCTACCTTGTGGTTGTTGAGAAACAGACACCTGTTTTTTTGAAATTTTGCGGTGATTTCGCGTTGAACACGTTATAAAAAGTAAATAATTACGCTTATATATAATATGTATATTAACAAGATTACAGAAATGTTTAAGCTAGAAAATAGTAGCTTTCTTAAGACTTTACTACTGTTCAAGAAGCTAATTAAGCACACTAGCAAAGTTACTAAGTAGGAGATTAAGGCGTACTAAGAAAAAGTTAAATTAGTGCTATACACAGCTATTATGCTGCAACTAAATGTTGCCTACTTAATCTTAAAGCTCTTTCGCTTTTTTACAAACTCTAGTAATTAGTATATAAAAGCTATTAAATAGGTAATTATGTACTTTTATTAGACAAGATAGGATTCAATCTAATAGAAGAACTATAATAGCCTAAACTTAACTATTGCAGGCAATGCTTCCTTTGTAGATAATAAAGCAACTTATTAATTATTCTATAAATATATATCTATCCTCTATAGTAGTCTAATATTTTAGAAGGCGGCTTAGCAGACTACAGTAACTACGTTAACTACTAAAGCTAAGCTGCTTACTCTTAAGCAGACTACTAAAAAGGCTATAGCCTTTAAACGCTTTTTTTTGCAAGCTATTTTTTAATCTAAAAGAAGTTTAAATAGTCTAGTGTAACAACTAACAAATAATTAGGCTTATAGTAGGAAAAAAAAATATACAGATTAGTACTTATTTAAGACATGTATATATATAAAATATATAGCTATTGTAAGAATTTACTAAAGAATTATTTTAGATTAAGTACCTAGAAACAGCAATTATACTAGCTAATAGACTAACTAAGTTGCTTACTTAATAATAGTTTAAGAAGTTTAAGTAGTTACTTAACTTTTTATAAGTTAAGTACTTAATTAAAAACAGAAAGAATTAACAAGCAAAGATATTATCAAAAGTAGTAATAGCTATATACTACGCTAAGTCTTTTTTTAATCGCTTAGAAGGAGTTAGAGATTGAAAGCTACACTAACTAAAAAACTAAAAACTAAAACTAAGAACAAGCTTACAAGTAAGCATTAAAATTATTATACTTACTAAACTTTATTAGGAAGTCTTACTTAGCCTTTCAAGCTTGAGGAGATTAAGCGCGTTGTTTGCTATTTTAGCTAAAATAGCTAGGGTCTGCAGGCAAGCAGTATAAAGACGCGGACGTAATCTATTACTCTTATATATAGAATTATAAGATAATTATTAGCTTACCCTAGCATATCGATATTTATAGAATTAAGTTGTATAGCGATTAAGGCGACGTTAGAGGCGAGGGCGATTTAAATATAAAGTAGAAGAGGGCAGTATTCCGCAAGCATGCTATTCTTAAAGCTTAATTTAACGCAGAAGATACTGCTATTACTGCTATAGCTAAAGCTACTATTGCTATAGCTGTTGTAAATTATAAGCTAGCTGTTAAGTAGGCTGCACTGCAGGTTAACTAGAATTATATATAGTATTATAAGGCTTATATCTTTATTTAAAAGCGCTTACTAGAGCAGGAGCGGGCAGCAGAAGCTAAGCAGCAAAACTGCAAGATAACATTTCTTAAGCGCAGTTATTTTTAACTAAAGGCTTCTACGCAGAAGGCTTTCTAGTAGACGTAATGCTACTATTAATTTTTTTATAGTAAGCAATAATATTACTAGGCAGCTTATACTTATTACCTTAGTATCTAATATTGTTCTATCCCTAAAAACTAGTTATTAGTCTAAGCAAGAAGCTTAAGTAACTAAAGACGTACTTTTTTATTTTTATACATAGCTATAAAACAATTAGCAAGATTATAATTAATAGTATAGCATATATAAAATAAGTAACTGCTATAGCAAGTGCTACATTAACTACTAGTTTAAGCTTAATTCAAGCATTATTTAGCATATAAACTATTAAGTATTTTTTTTATGTAGTGCTTACACAGGGAAACGCAGAGACACGCTAAATTAGTAGTAATTTTTAAAAAGCTTATAAGCGCCTTCTTTTAAGTAGATAAAGGCGCGTTGCGCCTTGTAGACAGCTTAATAGTCGTATATAGGCCATTACTATTATTGTATTACTAATCTCTTAATGTTGCTTAAGCAGTAAGCTACTTTAGCTTTGAAATAGGCTTTTAAATAGTCTTGCCCTTACTCTAGCTTAATTTCTTAGTTAGGCTTTTAGTTTAATAAAAATATAAATAAAATCATAACAGTAGAAATTAATTTAATAGGTAAGTAAATTAGTTTTCTAGCTAAGCTACTAAAGGTCTTACAGTGCGTGTACAAATTAAAATGCAAAAGTAACAAAATTTTATTATTTTAAAAATTAGCTGCTTACTAAATTTTATTATTAAATAGGCTTTAACGAGCGTAATGCTTATGCTTAGCACTATTTTTATATTACTAGCGTAAGCTTTCTAAGTAACACTTACCCTTATTACTATTAGAAGTAGACTACACTAAAAAGATAAATAGCTAATTAGCAAGAGAACAGTAAGGTTATAAGGCTTACTATATTAATAGTAATAAAAATGCGTTAAAGATTAGAAAGTCTTGGTAATAAATATTGTAGTAAAGCTAAAGGTTTAAGAGTAGTAGTAGACGTAATTAGTATTTGTTGTAATCGCGTATAGACTAATTACGCAATTTTTTAAGTCTATTAAATATTTTAATATTATAATAAGACTAAGCTGCTTGCTTAATTAAAACAATATTATAATATCACAACAGAGATACAAGTTTAAGCAGTCAAACTAAGGTTATAAAAAGACTTATTAATTAACAATATTAATTTAGTAAGAATAAACTTCTTGCTTAAAGCTTAGATTAAAAGATTCTTACTAACTTAGGGGGTGTGTTAGAGTATTAACATGTAGATTACTCTATTAATTAGGTAATGCTAGTAAGCTATTTACGTAACGGCCCTGCTAGCGTCTATATAAACGGGCTAGATTGTCTTATATTTTTTTAGTAGTTATTTGACACTTTGTTGTAGTACTGAGTTAATTAATACACTTACTTTTTACTTATGTAATTAAGTAATTAATCCTTCTTAGCTACCACACTTATATAAAGAGCTATACTATAAGTAAGTAATAAAGATAAGAAGCAGCAGGCAGGGAGCTTTTGTAAAGAAGTATTACAGGCTCCTGCTGCGGTAACGTATGTGTCCTTACCCTCCTCCTCTATCTCTATCGCAATCTTGTTGCTAGCTATAGGCTAGCAATCGCCGTTAAACACGTTTTAATTAGTGTTGTTTTTTAGTACTTTTAGCAAATTTTTCTAACCTTAATTTTTGCTTAGTAGTCTAAGCTTTTCTGCTTTAAGCGCTTAGCGCGTAAACTTTATTTACTTACTATTTAAATCTTGTTAACTACACACAGTTTTTTTTTTGACTTTTGCAACTAATTAGTAAAGGGTAGCTGCTTTTTACTTTTTTTAAAAACTCTATTTTAACTATAACAACAACTACTACCTTTAACACCTTAAAAATAAATAAGTAAGTAATAACTACTTATTATTAGTAGCTATAAAAGCTACTACTTTACTAATTTTTAAAGTCTTTATAAGGAGAAGAAACTTTTCTTCTTTATATGCTTATATAGTTATTTTACTTATTATAGCTTTTAAATATTGTTTGCTTCTTGCCATTAAAGCATAAGTATAGTAATGCTGTTTTAGGCTTAGCACGCAAATACACTAACTATATTAGTAAAAAGACCTTTCTACTAGCATTGAAAGCTGCTTTAAAACAGTTTATTTTAAAAAAAGAATATCTAAACTAGCTTTAAAGACGCTAGTCTAGTTCTATATAACTTATAGACAGTGCTATTAGAGCTTTATATAGTAGTTGAGACAATAAAATAATTACTATAATAAGTAGATGCCTAAAAGGCGCAGATACTAAGCAACGCGCGTAAAGTTAAAGCTTGAATAAGTTTTATTTTATAAAGTACAAAAGAGTGCTATAAGTTTTTTACTAACTTACTTACTAAGTAAATCACGTAGTAAAGTAAAAGGGCTTAGCAAATAGTATATAAAATGATACTTTAAATAGAAAAAATTACAACTCTCTAAAAAGCTTTTAATAGATTAAATAAGTGTAAAAGCTAGAAGTAGTAAAACAAATAAATAGAAGATACTCTTACTATAAGTAAAGTATATAAAGTATTAGCTAAATAAGCAGGTAGCAGTTATAGCAATAGTAAAAGCGCGTTAAAGAAAGTGTGAGAAGAGAGGCGGTGCAGGCGTTGTAAGCAGACTAGACACAACGCTTGTACCTACGCTGTTAAGATAAATAGTGCAAGTAATAATAGCAATTTTCATAATTTATTTTATATATTGCAATTTTTTATTAACTATAATAAAAGTGTGTAATATAATGTCGGCATTGATACGTTGGTAAGGATACGCTTGCTTACTTAGTGCGCTCGCTCGCTTGTAAACTACGTTATAGCATATATAAAATCATTAACTGCTATAGCAAGTGCTACTATAACTACTAGTTTAAACGTAGTAAAAACACTGCTTAGCGTATAAACTATTAACCATCGTTTTTATACAGCGCTTATAAGGCAGAACACAAAAATATAATAGATTAGCAGCACTTTTTAAAGAGCTAGTAGGCGCCTTCTTTTAAGTAAATAAAGGCGCGTTGCGCTTTATAGACAGCTTAATAGGCGGATATAAGCTATTGCTATTGCTGTGTTACTGTTCTCTCAATCTTGCCTAAGTAGTAATCGACTTTAACTTTAAAATAGGCTTTTACATAGTCTTGCTCTTGTACTAGCTTAAGATCTTAGTTAGGCTTTTAGTTTAATTAAAACTAAAATGAAAGTTTTAAAGTAGACATAATTTTAAAGGCAAGTTAATTAGTTTTTAAGCTAGGCTACTAGACGTCTTTTAATGCGCGTATAAATGGATAGGTAGAAGTAACTAACTCTAATTATTTTAAAAATTAACTACTTGCTAAATTTTATTATTAAACAGGCTTTAGCGCGCGTAATGTTTATACTTACCACTATTCTTACTTTAGTAGTAAAGGCTTTTTAAGCAACGCTTACGCTTATTGCTGTTAGGGGCAGACTACACTAGAAAGATTAGCAGCTAATCAGTAAGGGAACAGTAAGGCAACAAGGCTTACTATAATAATAGTGTAGTAAAGATTAGGAAAACTTGGTAGTTAATATTGTAGTAAGGCTAATGGCTTCAGCCTTTTAAGACAACCTTTTACTGTGACTACACGGTTTGTAGACACCATTTTAGTATTGTTGGAGTATTGACATGCGGATCACCCTGTTGATCAGGTGATCCTGGTAAGCTGTTCACGGGACGGCCCTGCTAGCGTCTATATAAACGGGCTAGATCATCTTATGTCTCTTTAGTAGTTATTAGACACTTTGTTGTGGCACTTAGTTAATTAATACATTTACTTTCTACTTAGGTAATTAAATAATTGCTTCTTCTTAGCCTCTACAGTTGTAAGCCCAGCTACTTAATTATAATATTAATTTCCACTGCGCAATTAGCAAGCTAAAAAGTTAACTGTTTAGTTATTAACTTACTCTACTTTATTTTCTCCCACAGCACAGCTAGTAAATTACTGCAGCTGCTATACCTCTTACCTACTTTATTATATAATTCACTGTCTACTAATTTATCTTACAACCTACAGGCTACTGTTGTTATTAATGTAGCTACTAACTAACTAATCCTGCGCTTACTTTAAGAATAACTTATGTTGTAATTCTACAAAGCATTTTACTAAAATAGACCTTTTAAATACACTGCTTATTGCCTTAGGTATAATCCTTAAGGCTTAATTAGACTAGCTAACCTAGTTTGCTCTATTAAGACTGCACTACTTAAAGAAAAGCATCTAGAATTAGGTTAACCCTGATCTCCTATACGTGCGCTTAATAGAGAACTAGGAGCCTTAGTATGTTAAGTAACCTAAAAATATTAAAAAGCTTATTACTCTACTACCTAGCGCAAGCGCCTAAATACAAGGGGACTATAAAATTACTTAACGTAAATACAAGGCTTATATAATTAAAGCTAAGTATAAAAAAGATATTTATAATAAGCTAGTTAATAAGTATAAGGTACACACTACTTAATATATAAGAAATGTTACTAAGATTACCAATATTACAGACTAGATTAGCAAGATTATATTTCTAGACTTACTATTAAACGCTTTAATAAGCATAATTACTAAAAACCTCACTAGTCGTTAAGCTTTAATAAAGATTTTAAAGAAGTATCTTGCTTCTATAGATTAGAATAGTTAGTATTTAATTAGAGCATAATATAGATTCTACTTAGACAAGGCTTACTAGACACAAATAAGCCCTAATTATTAGTTTACTAAGTAGCAGCTCCTGTATTAATAAGTAACAACTTAATTGCTACTTAAAGTTGTTAGAGTATTAGTAGTTACTAATTTTTTAAACGCCTTAGGCGATAAAATTGCACTAGACTAGTTGCGCAAAGAGCGCAATAAGTTAAAACAAGTAATAACGCTTTGTAAAGCTTAAATAACCTTTAACAATGAAAAAAAAATCTTTAGTATTTTATTATAGAATTAGTTAATTACTTGCTTAAAGGAAAAAGAACACGCAGTGTTCTAAAATAGATTTAGATAAAAAACAGCTTAATAAGCTATAAGCGCAAATAACTTAAAGCTAAATAAAAGTAGTAAGCAACTACACTCTTGTCCCTGTAAGCAAAGTAAAAAATTAGTCAAGAAGTGCTTTTAAGCAGGACGTAACTGCTTCTAACTTAAATCTACAGTTTCTAGATTATGCTCTCCTAGCAATATACTAATTAAACTAATAAATGACAATTAAAAGTAGATTCTTAATTAAAAGAACAGCGACAGATAGGCAGCGCCGCACATCTAGATTAACAAGAAAGGCCAGAAGACTAGCACTAGCGGACTAGCTACTAACAAGCTAAGTAGATCTTATCCTAGCTTATTAGTTTTAGCATTAATTAACCTAAGGGACTTTATTAAGGAAACTAGACTAAATATATTTAGCGCAGCCTTTACTTTACATGCCTTGTCCTTTTATATAATAAAAGATAGTAGAGCAGTAGTCTACTTAGTTGATACTATAGATTACATAGTACTAGGCACCTTTTACAAATGTACTAAGGACAAAACAGTTAAGGCAGGCACTTAATTTATTCTAATTGCTAGATTAGGAAACAGGCTGCTTGAAAACGTCTTACATAGCAAGGCTAGCCTTAAGACAGCTAATTTTCTGCTTACTAATGTTAGGTTTGTACTAGGCTTCTATGTTAATATTGTCTCTAAAGCACAGCTTAAACAGTTAAGCATATAGTACTTAGGATATAATTACACTATACGTTTCAAAATAATTAAGAAGAATGTTTTCTTAATTAACCTTAAGTGTTACTTTAATATATTAGTTGTTTAATATAAGCAAGTCTCTTATTATACTGCTTAACTACTGCTTGTGAATGCTGTAGCATAATTAAGGAAACTATAGTTGCGCACTAGTAATAAGGATCTATAGTATTAATAATTAGGACACTTAAGATAACAAGCTATTAAAGCTCTAGTCTACTTAGCGCAGAACGTTGAAATTACTAGCAAAAAGCTTTTAAAATGTAATTATTACGTAACAGCTTATGCGTTAAAAGTTATTTTACAGTAACTAAGAAAAAAATTAATTTAATTTTTTATAAGGTCTTATATAATCTGTTTAACTTCCTAACTAGTTAACTGCTTAAGAAATAGGTACTTTTCATTAAGAAAGACTACTTAGGCAAGCTGTACAATTATAATATCTAGTTAAAAACACTATATAACATTATATTTGTAATTAAAGGCTTTATTGTAAGAATTAAGAGGAAGTATTAGTCGAAGATTGTAGAGATTTATTAAGATAACAACACCACTACACTGCCTTAGAAAGGGCAATTAAAATATAAGAATTATGCAAGAGAGAAAGAGATTTTAATTAAGACGCCACCGCTATACACTTATAAGCCTAATAGCTTAGTAAAGAGAGCTAGCTAAGAGCTAATTACAAAGGCTATTAAGATGCGCACAAGCGCTAATCTACTAGCTAAGCTTTAGCTAGTAATCATAGATGCGGCGGCTTATTTGTATAAAATAAGTCCTTCTAAAATTTATAGCTACTAATCTTCTAACTAGATGCTTGAAGAAAAGTTTAGGAGATATTTCTAATAATATTAACAACCTAAAATTAGATACTAGAATGCTATTTTACGTCTAAACTAGAGTGGAATTTACGCGTACAGCTGCTAATTCTATCTATTATATAAAGAGAAGGTAGCTAAACAGAATTAGTAAGAATTTAAGGTTTATTCTTGCAGCTATATTGGTTAATTAGTTAGTTATTAAGCCTCTAATATATACTATATATAAGTACTAACTCTTAATTAGATAATTACTACCTGTAATGTAACCTTTAAAAAAAGGTTGTTCTACAAAAGAAATTGCAAAAAAGAGCTGCTAGTAAATTAGGTAACTAGAATTATAAAGATCTTT
This sequence comes from Alternaria gansuensis, assembly GCA_009289805.1. NCBI lineage: Eukaryota > Fungi > Ascomycota > Dothideomycetes > Pleosporales > Pleosporaceae > Alternaria > Alternaria gansuensis. The sequence goes on from WBOK01000584.1 coordinate 24,662, forward strand.
TATAATAGTAAGCTTATTAATTTTAGTGATAACTTGCAAGTCCTCCTAGCCTTTTAAAGTAGAGTAGATTAAGAAACGTAGCTAACTACTAACAACCTTAAAAGTAATCTATCTACTATCTTAAGTAGTAAGGAAGGCCTACCTACTAAAGATAAAAGTTAATTAGAAGACGCTATGCTTAAGCAAACAAAGCACAGGGCTAGGACACTATTAAAAATTTACTTAAATTAGTAGCAAAATACCAGTCTTGCTACTCTAGAACTAACTTCTAAACTAGAGACTTTAGGGAGCAACGACGTAATTAACTGTAGAGTATTTAACAGTTAAACAGTAGTACGCTTGCCTAAAGGAGCTAACCTATTAATACCTAAAGGTCAGGAGCCTCTTTTAAATAAGTTAAACAACTTATTACTAGTCTAAGAATCTATACATAACAACTCTAACGCGCTAACTAATTATAATAAAACTCTTACTTTTAGAGAGCAAGTTGCAGAGCGTAAATTATTTTATAAAACAAGATTCTAGAACTTAAACAACAAATAGAGTAAGCAATTATAAGTTTAACCTTTACTTACTAGACATAGTGCTAGAATTACTAGCAAAAGCCTATATTAGCTTATAAATTATTATCTTCTACTGCGTAAGCTAGGCAGCAGGCGTAAGCGTAAAGACGCAACCTAAGATCCTAATAATTAACTCAAAAGTAAAAGCCTAAGTAGTGTTAATGTATTAATTATAAATTATAACAATTTATTATAAAGCAACTTTTATAATACCTACTTACTAGGTGTATAAGTAACCTAAGAAGATAAAGTAAGCTACAAGACTCTTAATATGTAGTTATAGTAGCTTTACTTACTAAGTATAAACTAAATATAGAAAATACTTAACTGCATCGCGAAAGTCTACTTAAAATACTAGAACTATAAAAGTAGTTGCTCTAGTATCTTATAAGGGCCTCATTCAAGAAGACTTGCAAGAAAAAGATTAATTAGTAAAGTAAGAACAAGACTTAGACAAAGACATCAAAAGAAGAAACAAATAATTAACTAATACTTATAAAGTAAGTTTAGACTTATAAGTTTAATTAAGATAGCTTTTTTTTAAAAACAGGGCGCAGATTGTTGTAAAAAATGGTTTCAAAAAAAGACTTAATTAACTTAACATATGCTGCTACGTTGGTAGCTAAGTCTTTTTAAGCAGTAATAGCGATTGCTGCTAAAAGGAATCTAGAGATTAAACAATATAATATTATGAGAGTATTTCTTAATAGGTTAATTACAGCAGATAACTTAGTAATTTATAAAATGCTAGATAGCTTTAAGAAGCCTAGAAAATGTGTACAGCTTAACTACGCACTTTATAAATTATAAAACTTACTACTATTGTAGTATAAGAAGTTCTTAGGATTACTGAAAAGAATTAAACTAATTAATATACTAAAAGAGCCCTCCCTGTTCTTTAATTAAGAAAGTAGAATCCTAGTTTTATCTTATACACACAATATCTTACTACTCTTTACTAAAGATTATAAGTAGAGAGTATTAGATTTTTAGTTACAGATTAACATTAGATATATAATATAGGAACAAGGATTAATTAAATAGTTTTCAGTATCTAGGTAATCAGAGACTATAAGAAGCAAACAATTACACTTATACATAATACGTATATTAAAATAATTATAAAAAAAATAAGCTAAAATGTAATAGCTTTCTAAAGACTCTACTGCTGTTAGAGAAGCTAATTAAGAACACTAGCAAACAACTAAGGAAGAAATTAAGGCTTACTAAGAAAAGGTTATATTAGTGCTATATATAGCTATTATACTTTGACTAAATATTGCTTACTAAATTTTAAAGCTCTTATACTTTGTTACAAACTTTAGTAATTAGTATATAAAAGCTGTTAAATAGGTAATTATGTACCTTTATTAACCAAGATAGGATGTAATCTAATATAGAAACTACAATAGCCTAGACTTAATAATAATAGGTAATAATTTATTTACAAATAATTAGAAAACTTGTTAATTGTCCTATAAATATATAGCTATCCTCTACAATAGTCTAATATTTTAGAAGGCAGCTTAGTACCCTATAGTAACTACGTTTACTACTAAGGCTAAGCTGCTTACCTTTAAGTAAACTGCTAAAGAGGCTATAGCCTTTAAACGCTTTTTTTACAAGCTGTTTATTTATCTATAAGAAGTTTAGACAGTTTAATACAACAACTAAAATATATTTAAGCTTATATAAAAAAAAATTAGCAGGTTAGCACTTGTTTAAAATAAATAAATATAAAAAATATATAGATATAGCAAGAATTTGCTAAGAAATTATTTTAAGTTAAGTACTTAGAAATAGTAATTATGCTAGCAAATAGACTAACTAAGTCGCTTACTTAATAATAGCTCAAAAGGTTTTAGCAGTTACTTAACTTTTAGCAAGTTAAGCACTTAATTTAAAGCAATAATAATTAATAAGTAAAGAATTTATATTAATTAGTAACATTTATATACTAAGCTAAGTCTTCTTTTAATTGCTAAGAAGAAGCAGGAGATTAAAAGCTAAACTAACTAAAAACTAAAGACTAGAACTAAGAATAAGCTTACTAGTAAGTATTAGAATTATTATACTTACTAGACTTTATTAGTAAGTCTTACTGAGCTTGTTAAGCTTTAGTAAGCTTAAGTATATTATTAGCTATTTTAGCTTAGATAGCTAAAGTTTATAGGTCAGCAGCGTAAAGGCGTAAATTTAATTTAATACTTCTATACCCAGAATTATAAGATAATTATTTGCTTACTTTAGTATACTTAGGCCTTTATAATTAAGTTACATAGCAATTAGGACAACAAATAAAAACGCAATAATATAGAGTAATTAAACAGAATATTTCATAAGTATACTATTTTCAAATTCTTAATTAATATAAAGAATACTACTATTACTGCTAAAGCTAAAGCTGTTGTTGCTTTAGCTATTATAACTTCTAAGCTAGCTGTTAAGCAGGCTATACTATAAGTTGACTATAATTATATACAGTATTATAAAGCTTATGTTTTAAATTAAAAGCGCTGACTAGAGTTGGAGCAGGAGAAGGTAGTAAAAGCTAAGTAGCAAAACTGCAAAACAATATTTCTTAAGCGTAGCAATTTTTGGCTAAAGGCTTCTACACAAAAGGCTTTCTAGTAAATGTAATACTACTGGCTTCGGCCTTTTGAGACAACCTTTTGATGTGACCACACATTTTGTAGACACCTTTTTGGTAAAAAAAGATTTATTGCTAAGCCTATTGCCAGCCTATGGCTGGCAATCGCTGTTGGACACGTTTCAACTGGTGTCGTTTTTCGGTACCTTAGCAAATTTTTTCGACCCTGATTATCGCTCAGTAGTCTGAGCTTTCCTCCTAGAACTCATCCATCCACCGTGCGAATCTCGTTGACTATACACAATCTTTTTTTTATGACTTTTGCGACTAATTAGTAGAGGGTAGCTGCTTTTCACTTTTTTAGAAACCCCATTTTGACTACAACAACAACCACCACCTTTGACGTAAAACTACTATTAATTTTGTAATAGCAAGTAATAATATTGCTAAGTAGCTTATGCTTATTAATCTAGTACTTATTATTGTTTTATCCCTAAAAATTAGTTAGTAGTCTAAGCAAGAAGCTTAAATAATTAAAAACTTACTTTTTTATTTTTATACATAGCTATAAAACAATTGGTAAGATTGCTATTCACAGTATAGCATATATAAGATAAGGAACTACTATAAAAAGTACTACACTAACTACTAGTCTAAACTTAATTAAAGCAGCGCTTAGTATATAAGCTATTTAGCATTTTCTTAATATAGCGCTTATAAAAAGAAACGTAAGAATATAATAGATTAGCAGTAATATTTAAAGAGCTTATAGGCGCCTTTTTCTAAGTAGATGTAAGGGGTGGCTTCTGGCAATAGTACTTGCTTCACACCACAGAAGATAGCGAGAGATGACTCTAGAATAATAACGTGTGTATTTTAAGCAATAATACCTGCTAGTATTCTTAAGGGCGAGGAGCCTCTTATAAACACAATTACAAGTAGGCGAGCTAATAATCAAGCAAGCTTAGCAGACCTAGCTAACACGCAACTATCCATGACAGAGCCTCCCCTTTTATTCTAGCGTCCTAACAGCCTTAAATTAACTCTCTAGACTGTACAAGGATAGTTTAGTAAAGAGCGCGTCTTACTTATAGCTTAGGCACTCTTAAGACGCGTGTTACCCGCAGTTTAAGCGCGTAATAAGCTCTAGGCTTAAGTCTTTATAGCATTATTATAGTAACCCTTAAATTTTTTCTTTATTTCCTAAAAAGATTTTAGAGGTAAAAGTAAGAGTGTGTAATTATTATAGGTAGTTTATATAAGGTAATATTTACTGTAGTAATTGTAACGGCGCAGGCAAGACTTACGGATCAGTATCGGCAGAAGGGATCACGGCAAGGCATATGGGAGTGCGTTGTGATCC
>WBOK01000585.1:0-28595 GCA_009289805.1 Alternaria gansuensis
AGCCCTTATAGAGTAAGCTAAATAAAATAATCCTCTTATCTGCAAGGAGCTAAATAACATGCTATAAAACCTTACTAAGAAATAGATTAATAAATATATTAAAGAACATTATAACTATATTACGTAACAAACTCTTAACTTATAGCTTATAGTACAAAAGTTAAAGAAAAGCGCTTTTTATACTAATTTTGTTTAAGGCTTCTTTAACTAATTATACTTTTTTAATAATAAAAAGAACCCTCTACACACAACAAAGGACTAGGATAAATAAAATACTAATTTTTATTAAGCTAATTTCCTCTAGCGCCTTTAAAAAAAACTTAGCCTAAAAGCAAATAAGTGCTAAGTTTTTTAAAAAAGTAAAAAACTTATTATGCTTTTTTTTATACAGCATCTTTCGCGTGCTTGTTCTTAATTAGGAATAGTAATCTTAAATAACGTCTTAGTACCTTCTAATTTAACTAGGCAGCCCTATTAAGGCTGCCTTTAATTAATATCTAAGACCTAAGCTTCTGCTACTACTACTGCTGCACCTATATCTAGACTAAGTACTTTAGCTGCTGCTTAAGAACCTTGTTAAAGTAAACGCTTAAAGAAGTAAAAAATAAAAAAATAGTAGAGATATGCTCCTATTAAGTGTGTAAAGAGAAAACTGCTAAATCTACAGAATCTAGGTGCTCTTAGTACACCTAGATTCTGTAGCTACTACATAAATATGTAATTTGTTAATACTAGGCAGCGTCTTAAGTAATTAAACAGTGTTTTTTTTGTTTATTTCTTTTATTTTTGCTGTGTTTTCTTCTATTCTTTCTACAGAGTTTAAAGCTTAATAGAGCTAAGCTTGCAGGAAAAGGAGGTTTGTGCTAGTACACAGGGTGATACCTAACTGCATACTAGGTTAGTGCTTAACCACCTAATCCTAAAGTATATAACTTATTTAGTATTCTATAGAAAGGGGCACTATTTATTATTTGTTTACTCTACAGCTTAGCTACTGCAATGTACTATAGAATAGGCATCTTCTTCTACTAATAGTCTTTACACTTAACCTACAATAAGATTATTATTTTGTCAACCTTGTTCTTGCATAGTCTAACTACTAGTGATCTCTTGCCCTCGTAGTAGTATGTCTTCATACACTCCAACACCCGTACAATACTAAACTTATATAGCTAAGCATTTTATAAAAAAAACTTCTTAATATACTTAGAATTTAGAAAGTAGACCATAATAAAAATTAGAGCTTAGTATTAAAGTATATAAAAAGTATGCTAATATTATGTATTAAGTGTGTTAAGTAAGACAAGAACTATAAAAAATATACTAGAAAATTTCTTTATTACTATAGTAAACATTACCTTATATAGACTCCTTATAATAATTATATACTTTTACTTTTACCTTTAAAAATTCTTAAGAAATAAACAAATAGAATTTAAGGGTTATTATAATAACGCTATAAAACTTTAACTATAAAGCTTGCTACGCATCTAACTTACAAGTAACACGCGTTTTAAGCGCATATAACTTACGCATAGAATACGCTTTTTGCTAAGCTATTTTTATATATAATTTTAGAGGTTTTAAGTTAAGGCTGTTAGGACGCTAGGCTAAAGAGGGAGGCTCTGTCACAGATAGTTGCGTGCTGGCTAGATCTGCTAAACTCGCTTATTGTTAGCTTACCTACCTGCAATTATACTTATAAAGGGCTCCTTACCTGCAAGGATACTAGCAGGTATTATTGCTTAAAATATATACACGTTATTATTCTAGAGCTATATCTTGCTATCTTCTGTGGTGTGAAGCAAGTACTATTGCCTAAAGCCACCCCTTACACTATTTTTCTATTTATAAATAGTAAGCTATTAATAGCTTTTATTTTATTTTTATTTTAGCTAGTAATATTTTTTAAATGTTTTAAGTAAAGAGCTTATTTTTGTTACAAATAGTTAACTTTAGTATGCTGTAGTATCTAGTAATTTAGTTATTAATAATATGTGTAAGTTATACTACTGTAAAATCTTTTTTAAAGGCTAAATACTTAGCTTATCTTATAAATTAATTAACTACTAGAGGAATTGCATCATAAGATACTTTAGTAACAAAGTCTCTTAAGACTAGTAGGCCTATAACAATGTTTATAAAAATATCTTACTATAGTTTATTACGTAGCTTTATTAATTGCATTGGCTTCGGCCTTTTGAAACAACCTTTTAATGTGACCACATATTTTGTAGAAACCTTTTTGGTTAAGAAAGATTTATTACTAACAATAGGTATTTAGGCTTACGCCCCCTTGTTTAGCATTGCTAGCACGCAATTAGTGTGTCGCATGTTTAAACAAAAACAGAGAAAAGTAAAACAAAGATGCAAATTGCCTTCTAACTTAACGCGCTCTATTCTGCCTATTCTTGTTGCTTTACTGCTAGGCACTCTAAGATAAAGTAAAGCAGTAACACTATTATTGCCTTAATTGCTAACTTATAAATGCAACAATAGAAAGCCTACTTTTTTTTCTACTTTTTTTTCTTTATTGCTAATTTAACGTCTTGCAATAGCTATTTAAGCTAAGCTCTAGTCTTTGTATTTAGCCTTTATATATTTAATAGAAAAAAAAATACTAAAGTAATAAATTTCAAGTACTGCGTTAGTATTAGTAAATACTTAAGAGATTATATATTCTTTCTATAATTAGCTAAATTAAGGCTTAATAATTCTTTTGTATACAAGAATATTATAACTAAGAAACTTATTTATGATTTTTATAAATTTCAAAGTTTAGCTAAGTATTTAAGGTTTAAAATAATTAATTAATTTAAGTGTCTAAGTAAGTAGTTTAAGTTAGACTAGATTAGGTGCTAGATAAATAGTAGCAAAGGATGCTTTTTTTTGAAAAAGAGCCTAGAATTAGAAAATGCTCGCCGCAGAAGTTATACGCTATATTATAGTATAGTGTATTGTATATAAATTGTTTATATGCAGCGCTGTTTAAAAAGTAAAAAACAGTAAGTAAAATATAGCAGCTTTAGCTTTATAAAGTATTGCAGACTCCGGCTATAGTATATAAATGTCTTTTCTCTTCTTTATTATATTATGTTGTAATCCTATTGCAATTCTATTGCAATCCTACTGTAATCTTATTGCTAGCTATAGGCTAGCAATTGCTATTAGACACGTTTTAACTACTGTTATTTTTTAGTACCTAAGCAAATTTTTTCAACTCTAATTATCACTTAGTAGTCTAAGCTTTTCTCTTAGAACTTATCTACTTACCGTTTGAATCTCGTTAACTACACACAATCTTTTTTTTTCAACTTTTGCAATTAATTAGTAGAGGGTAGCTGCTTTTCACTTTTTTAGAACCCTATTATGACTACAATAATAACTACCATCTTTAATACCTTAAAAAAAAATTACTTGCATTTCTTTATAAGGTGCGTAGGTACTGTTTTTTTTTTCTAACAGTCTGCGTACTTAGTAATAAAATTAGTAATTTTATCTTTTATTTTCACAAATTTATAATTTCATTTAATTAGTTCTATAGTTCTAGTAATACTAAAGTAACTGTGTATAAGGTTAGGTTGTGGTTAGGGTCTAACGTAAGCTAACCTAACCTTAACCCAACTTATACCTACGCTATTTACGCTAAACGTAGGTATAAGTTAGGTTAGGGTTGCACAGATGTAAAGATCGTCCGTAAATAATCTATGTTAGTTCTCTTATAACAAGCGAGTGCGATGGACGAGGGTTGTACTAGCATAATTAGTAGATTAATGTAATAGTACAAGGTTGTGTTAGCACGTTTAGTAGAATAATGTAATAACACAGAAGGGTTAAGAATTAAGTAATCTTTAGACTGTACTTAAAGTTAAACACACTAAGCTATAAAGGCTTAATGTTTACTACTATATACTAAGAAAGTATTATACTGTCCTACAGAATTCTATGCTATTCTACAGAATCTTATGTTATCCTATGCGTAGGATATTGTAGGATTTTGTAGTATATTGTAGGACGCATGTAACTTGTCCTGTAAAGGATTTCCGCCAAGGCCCGTAGGATCACGTGCCTAGTGCGGGGTGGCGTTATCTATTAGCACATAAAGGCTTGTCCTTTGTTTAGGTGGTCTAGGATCTCTTCCTGCCTCTATCCTTCATACATAGTCTGTACCTTCTCTCTTCTTAGATTTATAACAACAGACTAGTAGTTGTAGTTATAATTAAGTTACATAGACTAGTAGTTGTAGTTGTAGTTACGCGCATAGACTGTAAGTATAGGTTAGGTTGTAGTTAGGTTGTGGTTACGTGCTATTTATAGTAATAAATAGCTGTAATAATTAAGGTGAAATTAGGTAAGATTAGGAGAGATAAGCTAAGTAAGCACTAATTTAGTTACAACCTTAACTTAGCTATAACTACACTTAGTAGTAAAGTTATAGTTATTAGTACAGTTAGTTATTACAGTAAAGAAGGTAACTTAGAGAGTATATTTATATTATTATATATTAAAAAAACTCTAACTACTTACTATGCAATCTTTTTGTAGAAAGCTAGTAGAACATAAAGTTAGTACTAAACTTTCTATAGTATCTAACTGCTATTTTTTAATCTTTAGCTGAAACATTAACTCTCTTTATATAAATTGTCAGGGCCGGACATCTTGCCAGGCCAGCCCGGATTAGTTCGGCACGGCTGAGGTCAGACAAGGCCAGGTTAGGTCCAAATAGGTTATATAATCTTAGATTACCCTAGTATAAGTGGAGATACAATATTGTAGTCTAGATAATATTAATTCGTGTCTTATACACAGGCAATATACTATTATCTCTCTATCTCTAGCATCCTATATCTCTTTTTAGTATTAAGCTTTACATTTAAATTAATCTTCTTTAGATACGCTTATGCTACATAATAAGTGCTTAATCTACTTATACAAATAGCCGCGCCTATACTCTTACTAATAATAAGTGTCGCAACGTGTATATGTATCCTCTAGCCGGAGTACGATTTATCGATCGGTCGGTATTTTGTTTCCTACAGTTATGAGCCCGGCGCTTTAAATCGCAGTTTAGATTCTCCCTGCGCAACCTAGAGTACGCTGGCAGTAGTTTAGACCCTCCAATTTGTTTAAACACACCCCTTAACCTACTAACTAATTGCAGCACAACAATAGCGAGCGACTTACTATAAATTACTAACTTAGCGCGCCTTTTAGGCTACGCAAGCTAGACTTACTAGTATACCTAGCTAAAGTTTAACAATAAATCTAAAGAAGTCTAGGAATATATTAACCTAGAGGCTATTGTAACTGTTAATATATTAAAAGGGCCGCCTCTAAGGCCTTTAGTGCCTGCAGAGGACTTTGCTAAAGAAAAGCTTAAAGCCTACAATAGAAAGCTTAATAAATATTAAGCAAGGCATGTAGACTAGGCTGCAAACGCGCGCGCCCTATAACTTATATAAAAATAGGTCTACGCAACTATTAATAAGTAGTTACTAGCTTTAATTATAATAAGACTTGCTAATAGACTAAGCTAAACTTTTAATAAGCTTATTAAGTAATTAAAGCTTAAACTAGCGCTAATAGACGCTGTTAACTAAATAGTAATATGCTAGGAGTACTAAGCAAGCCTTAAAAAGGCAAAGCTAGAAACTATAGAACTATAAGCTTAGTACAATAGGTAATAAATAAGCTAATTAAAAGCTAAAAGGCTAAAGATACCTAAGGTAGACAGCGCGCTAGCTGTATTTAACTTTCTAGACGCTGTAGGAGCTAAATATGCTCTTAACTAGGTAAGCACTATAAAAACGCTTTACTAACAGCAATAAACGCTTAAAAAAAAGTATTCAAATTTAAACTAAATAGGTTAAGTATTTTTAAAAATGCTCTACTAGCGCTTAATTAGCTTAGCTAAATTTTTAAGAGCTTATACTACTTTAAAAAGCTTAAAACCTTATATATATAAAAAAGGCGCTAGAGTAATAGGCTAGAAATAAAGCTATAAGTGCTCCTGTAGAGATAGCACTAAAGAAACGTATCTTTAGGAGCTAGTAGAATGCTACGCACTCTTAGCAGCAATTAAGGCTAGCTTAAAAGTTAACTATAATATTAATAAAGAAAAGGCTAAAAAAATTTAAAACTGCTTATATACTAACTAGTATAAAGATCTTTATAAAAAGCTTGTTAAAGCTAGACATAAGCTTTCTTAGAAAAAAAGAAGTAAATTAAAGCTTTTTTTAAGTAGTATAGTTGTATTCTTAATTAATCTAACACTTTTTAAAGAGAATAACAGCTTAAGTGTATACTATACTAGCAAATTTAATACTTATATACTATTAGAGAGTACTATACTAAATAGTGGGGCTGCGTTGCACTTAGTAACCAGTAGAGAATTGCTTGTACTAGGCTTTTTTATACCTGCTAGAGAAGTAGAGACAGTAGAGGCAGGTACTTAGGCCTTCTCTATTAGTAGCTAAGGAACTTATATCTTATAACAAGTTCTAAATAGAACACGTAGTAAGAAAACTAAGAACTTTACGCTTATAAATATAGTAGTTGTTAAAAGTTTTTATTTTAATATTGTCTTAGAAGCTTACTTACACAGAAAAGGAGTCTAGTACCTAGGCCTAGATAATACTCTCTACTAAGGTATACTAGGCAGAAATGTTGTACTTACAAGGCTTAAATGCTGTTATAACCTTTTATTTCTTAAATACAAGCCTTTATTCTTTTATTCTAAGCTTGTTATAAATGTAATAAATGCAGTTAGAAGCTTATAAATAACATATTTAAGAAGTAACTTAAAGAACTTTTAGTATACTTAAGTAAGGTACTTAGGCCTTAAAGCATTAAAAGTGCTTACAAATGTAGCTTAAGGCGTAAAAGTTAAAAAAATAGTACGTGTTAAGTGTAAGCACTATGCTCTTACTTATATAAAATAAGTTATTTTAAAATAACTAAAAAAGCTCTTTTCTTAACTATACTAGAAGATTTTATAGAACCTATTTAACATGCCTTAAGGCTGTTTAGGAGAATAATAGATATAAGTAATTAAAAACGCCTTTAGTAGCAAGCTTTATATATACATTCTACAGGCAAAATCTATTTTAAAAATTATAAGAGCTTTTTATAATCTTAAGGCTCTACTAAAAGCTTATTATAAGCTCAAGATAGTTAAAATTACATAAAATAATAATCTGTTAACGCTCTCTTAAAGAGGGACATTATAGTACTAAATATAGTATAAAGAATACAGCATTTTTATTAAGCCTTCTCTACTAAATATATATAAACTGAATAGAGCTGCTAAACAAGCAGGACAAGAGCTAATAACAAGATTTATTAAAATAAAAGTAAGCATAAACCTACTAAAAAAACTCTAGCTAAAAATTGTTAAGGCTATAGCCTAGCTTTATAATATAAGTCTTTTTTACATATATAGCTTGCGCTTACTAAATAAGCTCTTTAAGCAATAAAGTAAAAAGTACTTTAAGTACTATAAGCCTAAGCTTCTTAAGAGCCTAACAGCTAATATAAAACTAGATTAGAGTAGTATATATACCTACAGCTGCCGCGCCTATTCTTTAAATTAAGATAGAGTAGCTAGGTAATATAAAAAGAGCTTTAAGACTTTTTCTAAAGGCTATATTAGTTACTTCGTAAGCTATAGAGCTTCTAACATATACTATATATAAATCTTAGCGCTTAACTAAGTTATTATAACACGTAAGGTTATATTTAACAAGACGCTGTACTACTTAAGATAAGCTTATAAGCTGCCTAGGTAAGACGCAGTAATTATAGTAAACACTTTTAGTAAGAATAAAATTAGTAAAGCTAAGAAAGTACTTAAGCAGCTTACTAGTATTAGTTAAATAAAAGTAACAACATAAAAGGCCTTATAGCTAACAAGTAATTAGCTAGTAATAAAAACTATAGAAGGCCCATTATAGTTTTTAATAAGCAGTACGCTAAAAGCACATAAAAAGTATTAGGCTAACACTTCTTAAAGAATTTGTGTAAGGCAGAAAAGTCTTTTAAGACAGCTACTAACGCCCAAGGTAATACTAGCGCCTTCTTTAATAAGAGCGCAAATGCTAAGGTAGAGCACCTTAGCTTCAAAAGCTACAAGTAGTAGTAATAAGCTGCTTAGCTTTTAGAAATTGTAAACTACTAGTAAATTAAGCTTAATAAACGCGCAGAGACTCTTATAGTTTTAAAAAAAAGTAAGAATTACTTTTAAAAACGCTTAGTGCAGTGCTAAAAATCTTACAGCACTAACTAAAGCTTTTTAAAATTCTCTAGTAAAAAGACCTTATAAAAAAAAATTATAGAGACCTTCTATTTATTTTTAAGGTATTAAAGGTGGTAGTTGTTGTTGTAGTCAAAATAGGGTTTCTAAAAAAAGTAAAAAGTAGCTACCCTCTACTAATTAGTTGCAAAAGTCGAAAAAAAGATTGTGTATAGTTAACAAAATTTAAATAGTAGGTAAATAAAGTCTACGCGCTAAGCGCTTAGAGTAGAAAAGCTTAGACTACTAAACAAAAATTAAGGTTAAAAAATTTTTCTTGTAGTACTAAAAAACAACACTAATTAAAATGTGTTTAATAGTAATTGCTAGCTTATAGCTAGCAACAAGATTGCAATAGAAATAAAGGAAAAAAGTAAAAACACATACGTTACTATAGCAAAAGCCTATAACACTTCTTTATAAAAGCTTTCTACCTACTACTTCTTACTTTTAAAGTTTTTTACACTATATAGTACTACATATAAATAACTTGCATATAAATAATACAATACTTAAACTATTTTTTTTCTTTTTTAATACAAAGACTAATAGCTTATATTAAGTAAAGTTAAACTTTACTAAGTTACTATACTAGAAGCTATAGTAGTAAGTTATAAAGCTAGCGTTTACTATTATTAAGTAGCTACTTCTATTAGTTAAAAAAAAGCTAGTAGTAATAGTCTTTGTAGTAGTTAAGTTAGTATAAAGGTTAAAATATAACTATAGTTAAGATATTTTTAATGCGTTTAATGTTATAAATATTAAAGTTATAATAAAAAATACAAAAGGCTAGTTTAGCTAGTACACTATATACACTACGCATATTAATAGTCTAAGTATAGTAAAAGTATATGACTTTAGTAATCTTCTCCTGCGCAAATATAACTTTAGTAAAAAAACTTAAGAGTAGCTATATAAGAAGCAAAGGTGTGTTAAAACAGCTATTAAGTAGCTAGAACAAACTAATAAGTAGGAGGATTTTGTAAGTTGCCTTTAGAGATAAGAGAGCTGTGCATAGATAGTAATGCTGTTATTGTTTATTCACATCTAAGAATAGGCACAAGTTGCAGTTAGCGGTAAATAGTTAGCGGTAAATAGTCATTAGTCAAGAGGGTTAGTTAGAGGGATATCGCGCATCTTTGTTTCTATCTAAACATGCGACACACCAATTGCATGCTAGCAATGCTAAATAAGGAGGCATAAGCCCGGATACCTGTTGTTAGCAATAAATCTTTTTTTACCAAAAAGGTGTCTACAAAATGTGTGGTCACATCAAAAGGTTGTAGAGACCTTCTATAAGAAGTTCTTTAAGGCTAAAAAATAAAAACTAACGTAGTCCTAACGTAGAAAGTGTAGGCGTATACTACCTATTATATAACTTCTTTAAAGCTCTTAAGCTTAAAGCACTACTCCCTTAATTTTAAAACTATAATAAAGAGCTAATTACAGTCTATGCTGTAATAGCAGCAGCTCTTAAAAAAGTTAATTAATTTTAAACACACTTTAACAATTTCCTAAAGCTTTTAAATAAATAAAAGGACCTTTATAACTACTAATATAAGACTCTATTTAGACAAGCTAGCTAAAAAGAAATTAATACTCTACTTTTAAAAGGCACTTAGATAGAAGAAAAGATTTTAAAGAACTTTAAGCCTCTTCCTCTTAAATACGTATTTACTTATAAACTTAATAAAAACAGCTACTTTTCCAAATGCAAAGTATGTCTTATAGTAAAAAAATACTTTTAAGTAAAGAACTTACTATACACAATATACGCAGCAACACTAGCTGCAAAATTCTTTAAGCTTGCAATTATAATTACAGCTAGGTTGAACATAAAAATATAGTAGCTTAATATAGTAGGCGCGTTCTTTAATACTAATATTAATAATAAAATAACAGTCCTGTGCGACCTACTAAATAGTTATTAGCGCCTAGGCAAGTGTATTAAGCTTAAAAAAGCTTTATATAGCCTAAGAGACTTGCCTTTATTATAGTATAATAAGTTCTTAAGCACACTAAAGAAGCTTAGCCTATAGGCCTTGGCTAAGGAGCTATGCCTTTTTTTTACTAAAGACTGCAAGCTCCTCTTAATATTTAATATAAATAATATACTTTTTATATACTATTAAACTTACTAAACTAGAGCTTATAAGCTTTTTAAATCTATTAAAGACACCTACAAAGTTAATAATAAAAGAAAAGTAAGCTAGTTTTTAGAGATAAAGATAGTAAAAAATTATAAAAAGCGTATAATGTTGCTAATATATAATACCTATATTAATAAAGTTACTATAAAGTTTGACTTAGATGCTTTTAGCAGGTTTCTCTAAACTTTTTTACCTCTAGAGAAGCTAGTTAAAAATTTAGAAGAAGCTCTAAAGCTTTAAATTAAGGCCTACTAAAAGCGCGTTAGTAGTGCGCTACATACAGCTATTATGCTGCGTCCTAACACTGCCTACGCAGTTTTTAAGCTTTTTTACTTTCTTACTAACTCTTTAAATACTTACATAAAGGCTGTAAATTACCTTATATAATACTTCTACTATATAAAGTATAAGGATATTATATATGGTAAGAATAACAATAAGAAGCTTACTATATATAAAAACGCGTTTTTTGTAAATTATTTAGAAATTACTAATTTTCTTAAAGCTATATTATTATGCTTTTTAAAGGTCTAATTGTTTAGAAAGTAGCTTGTTAAGCTATAGTAATAACTTTAACTACAAAAGCTAAGCTCCTTATATTAAAGCATATAGTAAAAGAATTTATAGCACTTAAAAAACTATCTAAAGAGCTTAAGCTTATAGTTTTAGAAGCCTGAAACCTTTTTTGTAATAACTAATAAACTATACGCCTAGTTATTAGAAAGTAAAAAATAATAATTACTAAGCTTTATTATACTAATATATAAAATATGTAGCTCTGCTAAAAGCACGCTAAAGGCTGATTTTAGATTAAATATTTACTAACAGCTAAGATACTATCTAATAAACTTACTAAGTACTTATTAAGATAAAAACCTAAGCACTTTAAAAAGCTTATTAATATAAAACGCATGTTTTATAAAAGATTATAAAAAAAAAAGAGCACAAAAAGAGAAGAGATGAATATTTAATTATTAAAGTAGATTAGCCTCTTACTTCTAAAGAAATTATAAAATTTTAGAAAAACAACCTCTTTTTAATAGGTTTTTAAGTAACTAAGAGGTTAACTAGCTTATTTAACAGCTTCTTAGCGCGCAGACAACGTGTAAAGAGACTATTAAAAAAAGCTAGTAAGCTTCTTTTAGTTATTCTAACTTTTTTTTTTTTCTACTTTATTCTTAAAGCCCTCTTTAAACTTCTTTTTCTTAGCTGCTTTTTTTTTAAAAAGATATAGACAGCAGCTTATAAGGTTTTTAGCCTACTTACTTTACAATTTATTAGTATAAAGAACTTAAAAGATAATAAAAAAAGGGCTTATAATAAAAGATTTTTCTAGAGCTTAGCAAAAAGCTTTTTAGCTAAAAAAATAGCAATTTAAAGACTTTAATTATAAGTAAAAGCTTAAAATTTAAGAAAAGAATATATATAAAGCTTTGCAGGTTTTCTTATTAGATGTTACAAGTAACAGGAAGGATTCTCTCCTTGACGTACGAGCGAGGGTTGAGGGTCAACTAGCCACAACGCCAGAAGGTAATAATCCGCGCGGGGCGCCGATCACGTAATTGCCATCCCGCCAAGGCCAGCTATCCGGGATAGCTGTGTATAAAGGGATGGCAGCGCTATTACAGACCTCCCTCTTAGAAGGGATGTACAGGATAGTAGGATAAAGGCAACAGGTATAAGAATATAATAAATCTTATTATTACACTTATTATAGTTAACTTAAATAGTTTATCTTTTATATAAATTATTAACTAGTTATTTTATCTTTTATATAAAATTAGTATTATTACTTTTAGTTAACTTTAATAACTTTTTTTTACTTAAAATTATTCTTATAATACTTTATAGACTACTTTATATATTAGCCTTGCTCTAACCTGCACTAAGTCTAGATAAGTATAAACTAACTCTATGTAATACTTTAACTACTTAGGAATTTTAGTAAACAATTTTACTAACAAGTTACTTAATTAAGATTTATAATAATATTTTAAAAAATTACTTAAAATAATATAGCTTAAAGTTTAAACTTTTTTACGCTAAACTAACTAACGTCTAAAAATAACAAAATACTTAACGTATTTAACTTTAATACTAAAAATAACTTAAAAATATAAGATATTAAAAATCTTAAGTAATAGGCTTATATTTAGGCACAGTAAGTAGCTTTTATAATTAATATAATTAATTAGCTTTTAAGTTAGCTAATAGCTATTTTAAATAAACAACTTATTGCTATAAAAAAACTTAAAATAGCATTACTTAAGAAGTATAAAAAAAAGTAAAAGTAATTATAAATATTTTTTACTTATACTACCTTATACTATAAGTATAATAAAGTTTCTACTAATTAAGAAAAAATCTTTATAGTAAGTATATATATAAAAAATAAAGCTTTTAACTAGATGCAACTTTATATAAATAACTACCTACTAAATAAAATATATAAAGAAGTAAAGGTAGAAACATAAGCTTTATTTATAAGTTAAATAAAGTTTAAACAAGAAATAAAATATATCTTTAAAAAAGTAAATATTAAAAACTAAGCTAAGAAATAAATTACTTGCTAAAAGCAGACTAAGTTAGTATTAGTATATATAGCAGAATTTAAGTAACTATAAGTATAAATCAATTAGAATAATAAAATACTTTAAATAGTATTTAAAGCAGGCCTAAAAAAAAATGTTAAAAATAGCCTTATATACTATAATAAGCCTAACATACTATATATGCTAGTTAAGCTAGCCATACGTATTAATAATAAGCTTTAAAAACAGCATAATTAAAAAAAATACTTTTAACTTAGCTTAGCTAATACAAAAAGACAACACAGTAAATATAATTAGAATAGCAACGATATTATAACTAGTAAAGTATTATAAAGATCGTCTGTAGATAATCTATGTTAGTTTTTGGGAATAGGTGAGTACAATAGACGAGGGTTGTACTAGCACAATTAGTAGATTAATATAATAGTACAGGGTTGTATTAGCACGTTTAGTAGAACAATGTAATAACACAGAGGGGTTAAGAATTAGGTAATCTTTAAATTGCACTTAAAGTTAAACACACTAAGCTATAAGGGCTTAATACCTACTACTATATACTAAGAGAGTGTCTTACTGTTCTACAAAATCCTATGCTGTCCTATGTGTAGGACGTGTAGAATTTTATAGTACATTATAGGACGCATGTAACTTGTTTTATAAAAGATTTCTGCTAAGGCCTGTAGGATTACGTGCTTAGTGCGGGGTAGCGTTATCTATTAGCGCATAAAGGCGTTGCCCTTTGTTTAAGTAGTCTAGAATCTTTTCCTGCCTCTATCCTTTATCCATAGTCTATACCTTCTCTCTTTTTTAGTTTATAATACTATCTTCCTTTTTTACATTTTTATTCTTATAAACTAGCCTAATAGCTTTCTATAGTACTGCTTATTATTACGCACTTAGTAATTATATAAATAGTATTAGTTAACTTGCTATAGTTGCCTATTTATATTACATTAAGAAGAATTTATTATATTAAATATCTTTATTAAAAAAGGCGTATAAAAAATATTATAAAATTAGGTTAAGAAGTGTATTCTAGCAGAGATGCTGTTACTAGATTATTGACAGCTAAACTAAAAGTTAGCTTAATTAAAGTAGTAGAAGTTTAAAGCTAATACAGTAGAATTAGTTACGCTTAAGGTATTATTAGTAGTACGTGCAAAAAAAAATTATTTTTAAAAATAGTATAAGGTACTAGCGTGTTGTAAGTAGTAGTAAATAAATAAGTTAAAAAAATTTATTTAAAAAATTAAAGCTTTAGAGGCTATAGAGTATATTAACTATAAAATTAGTATTCTAGAAAGTAGTTTAATACCTAGTATGCTGTTGTTAGATTAAAGCGCGTTCTCTTCTACTTATTTAGAAAGTAATTTTACTTTTAACAACTTCTTAAGTAAGTTATATAGTATTACATAAGTAGTTAGTAATAATTTGTAAAGTTTATATTTAGTTCTTATATATTTTTGCTATTTAAGTATTTTAACTATTTAACTAAGTATTTTTTGCTATTATTTTATACTTAGTATGCTAAGATCTTCTTAACTTTAAAAACATTATCTTCTTTTATTTTAAAGTAGAAGGTTTTTTGTAATAGTGTTTCTAGGTCTGCTAGTTCTAATATATTAATATAGAATTTTAGGTAGATTTTTGCATTTAGTAGAAAGTTAAGTGTATACGTAACTAGTTCCTTCTAGTCTAGAATTCAAAATAGTCTAACTTTAATATTATTAAGTTTTTTGTTAGGTTGTTTAGTGCAAAGATTCTTTATAAGTAAATATACTTTATCTTTTTTTTTTAGCTAAAGTACTATTTTTTGTTTCTAGTTAATATATAAAATGCTTTAGCGTTAAGCCTTCTTAAGTATTATTTTAAGTAACTTATGTACTATCTTTAGCTTATTAGCTATAGCAATAGCTATTTTTATTTTTTAGCTTAGAAGTGTATGTGTAAAGAAATTTAGATGTCTCTTATAGTTTACGTAAAATAGTATTTATTTTATAAATTCTAAAATTCTATTATTATATGCTATTTATACTATAAGTAGTAGTAATACTTAATTATTTTGCTATTAATTAAAATATATTCTTAAGTAGGCTTTTATTATATAGTTTATTTATTTAGTCTGTTTATTTGTTTGCAGGTAATAAGCTGTTAATAGCTTTTATTTTATTTTAATTGCGGCTAATAGTATTATCTAAAAGTTAGAAGTAAAAAGCTTTTCTTTATTACTAATAATTAACTTTAGTATACTATAATATCTAATAATTTAGTTGTTAATAATGTGTACTAGTTATACTACTATAAAAAATATTTTAAAGGTAATGTACTTTGCTTATTTTGTAAATTAATTAACTACTATAAAAATTACATTATAAAATACTTTAGTAACAGGGTCTTCTAAGACTAGTAGTCTTACAATAAAGTTTATAAAGATATTTAACTATAGTGCGTTAAGTAGTTTTATTACTTATATTTCTTTGTAAAGTGCGTAGATACTATATTTATTCTTCTAATAGTCTGCGCACTTTGTAATAAAGAAAGTAACTTTATTCTTTATTTTTAGAAACTTATAATTTCTTTTAATAAATTCTATAGTTTAAGTAATGCTAGGGTAACTATATATAAAGTTGTTATAATATTGTTTAATAATTACTTCTTGCAATTTTTTTAGTACGTTTAGTATAATTTATAAAACTGTGTTTAGCGTTTTTACTAGTTCTAATAATCTATCTTTATTAATTTTAAGTATAATAGTATTAATAATTTCTTTTATTTCTATAATATTGTGTTGTTAGCTAAGAATACTTACTTTACTATTGTTTTTTCCTAGTATATATATAATTTTAAACTTGTATTATTTAAGTAATTTTAATTATTTTACTTATTATTAGTTAAGTACTTTAGTAGTTGTAAAGTTAACTAAGTTCTTATAATTTATAAATATTATAAGTTCTAAGTAGATACGCTCTCTAATACTATAAGTATATAATAATAGCTAGTAGCTCCTTATTATAAACGTTATATTGTTTTTTTAATCTAGAACATTTTTATAAATAGTACACAATAAAGTGCTATTTACTTTTGTACAGTTAACTAGCATAGCCTCTAAGTATAAAGGCTAATGTATTAGTCTTAAAGCGTAATAGTTGTCCTACTTAAAATATTTTAAAGTATAGTAGTTCTATGCTTGCTTTTTTAAGCGTTTAGAAGTTGTTTTTTGCTTTTTTACTTTATTTAAAGAGTAATTTCTTTCTTATAAGTTTTATTAACAGAATAGTAATCTTAAAGTAGTTTTTAGTAAACTATTAGTTAAAGTTTAAAAATTCTAAAAACAATTATATTTTTTTAACTATTATTAGGTGTAGCTATTTCTTAACTACATATATCTTTTTTTTGCTTATTTATACTTTCTATGCTCCTACTATGTATTGAAAAAAAGTAACTTTATTTTTATAAAACTTATATTTCTTTAGTTTAAGCTAGAGGTTAAACTAATCTAAGTACTTTAGTACTATACAAATATATTTTACATAATTCCTTAAGTTCTTAGAGTAGATAAGAATGTTATTTAAATATACTATAATAAAGATGTCTAGATATACTCTTAATATATTATTAATAAGTTCTTAAAATGTTGCTGAAGCGTTTATTAGCCTAAATAGTATAATAGTATATTTATAGTACTTATATTGTGTTTAGAACACTATTTTTTATTTTTTACTTTTTTTTATTCTAATAAAGTAGTATCTATTTTAAAAGTCTAATACTATAAAGACTTTAGCGTAATATAATTAATCTTAAAGCTTTATAATATTTAGTAATAAGTATTAATTCTTTACTATAATATTATTAAGTTTTTAGTAATTAATGCATATTTGTAGTAGCCTATTTTTTTTAAGTATAAAAAGTATAAAGAATCCTGCTAGTAATATTAAAAGTTTAATATATTTTTTTTTTAAATTTTTATCTAGCTTAGTCTTTAGTTTCTTAAGTTCTATCTCAAATAGTTAATAAATTAGCTTAAAGAGTAAAGTCTTCTCTTCTTTTAAGATAATCTTATAGTCTTAGAGTTAATGTCTTAGTAAGGCTTTGCTATCTACTACTTCTATAAAGAAGTGCTAAAATTCTTTATATTCTTTTAAAATATTTAAAGTTATGTATTACTTTAAAACTGTAACTTTGTAACTTAAAAGTACTTTACTAGTATTTATTAAGTTAAACTCTTGTGCTGTAAGGCTATTTTTAGTTAAAGTTTACTATCTTTTAGTAATATTATAAATTTTTCTTTTATTTACTATTATAGTTATTAAATACGTAGGCTAGCTTATAGTTACGTCTAATTTATAGTACTTAAATAAAAACTTTTTTAACTTTTAGTTAATTTGCAAGTTGTATTTTTATAACTAAAGAATTCTTAATATAATATTATAAGTAGCTAATCTAAAAATGTCTAAGTCTAATTTTTTTATATATTCTTAAATGCTAAGCGTTACTTTGTTAACCTTATACGTAATAGTTGTCTTACCTAGTATAAGCTAACTATTTACTATATATAGTAAGTAAAATTTTTATCTTTTTAGTATTTGTAGGCCTGCTACTTATACTACTTAAAAAGAAATAAAGTTAGCTTAAAAGCTAAAATCTACTAATACTATTATTTAATATTTATTAAGCTTTACTAGTAGCTTAAAAAGTCTTAAAGAGTTAATTGCATTTATTACTCTAGTAGTTTTAGGTGTTTAGAACGTCTATTTAAAAAAAACTATATACTAAATTTATAAAACTTTTTAGAAACTATATATAGTATACATTTAATATTAAAGCATGTATATTATAAAGGCTAGTTACACTCTTATATATAAGTTCTGTCTTTATAATTTTTCTACTGCGTTATATATATTTGCAGAGTTTTTTTTATATTATTATATTTATAAAAGTATAGGCTATATTACTTGTTCTATATATATACTACGCATTTATTGTTTAGGTAGTTGTACTATAAGTACTTATATAAAAGCATTTTTTTTAGTTTTATTAAAAACTATTCTAATCTATACTTATTTAAGTAGTATATAGTACAGCTATTATATATATATATAGTTTATAAGTACTTTGCGTATTTTAAGTTATATAAATCCATCTAATAGTATATGCTATTATAGTTAACTTTTTATATTTTTTACTTTTAGTGTGTTGCCTAAAGTTTTTTTGTAAGTTTTTTTCTTTTTTTTCATTTTAAAGTTAATATCTTAGTTTATTTTAAAATGCTTTAGTATTTTAAGTTTATTTCTATACAAAGTTATTGTGTAGTGCTTTATTAATAGTAGCTTCTAAAGTAATTCTTTTCTTCTATAGTTCTTTTAGTAGATTAGTATACTAGTAGTATTTTATTAATATTTTTTTTATAAAGTTTTATAAAAATATTTTTAGTTTGTTTAAGCTACTTTAGCAGAATGTTAATCTTCTTAGCTAAGTTATTTAAGTATTATGTTTTTAAGAGTAGTAATACTTATACATTAATACTTTGTTTATTTAGTATAGTATAGTACTTCTATATAGCTAGTAATAAATTTTTCTAGTTGTAGGCTATTAGTTCTTCCTATGTAACTAGTGTAGAGAGCTAGTAAGTTTCTTAGAACTTAGCTATCTTTCTATAATTAGTTTAGTTAGCAGGGGTTGCTTTTATTCCTTTATTAAGTATTATCTTAAAGATGTTGTTGTCTAAGGCTTCTTTTAAGGTAATTATAAGAAGGTTATTTAAACTATTAATGTTTACCTAATCTTGTCTTTAGACTGTAATAGTAAGTTAAGTAATAACATTCTATTCTTTCTTTAGATTATTGCTAGGTACTGCATAGTAAAGAATATTTAACCTTTATATTACTTTGCCTTAGCTCTAGTAGTCCTGCTTTATATAACCTTCTTTACTATATATATAGTAAGTAATTTTTTTTTACTACTCTTGTTATTTTAAAACTTATTTCTTTTAAATCTCTTATTAAAGTTATTAAAGTGTATAAGCTTATAGCTATTAGTTATATAGTATTCTAAGATCTTAAAAGTATAGTTTTGTTGTTAACTTTAGTTAGAGTATAAACGTTAAAATGTTTAACAAAGTTAAGCGTTTATAGCTCTAAGTATATAATTTCTTTATATAAATAGTTATTTTTCTAACTTTAGCTTATAAAAGTTATTATTCACTTAAATAGCCTTAGCTATAAGTTTATTAAGTATGTTAAGAGTAGCTCTACTTTGCATAAGTTCTACTTATACTACTAGTTTAAGACTTTGTCAGTACATCTATATTAAAGCATTATTATCTTATTTAACAACTATTTAGTACTACTAAAACTCTATTATATAATTAGCTATAAAGCGCGTTTATTATAACTTTTAGATTTTCTGTTCTACTACTACAAATTCTTTAAAAAGTAAAAATACTTTTTTTATTTTTGTTTTAAAGTTATCTTAATTTTTAACAAGTGCTTTATTAATATTATTATTAATAGTAATATTTATATATTAATAAAAAATAGAGTTAGCTTATTTTTTAGCAGCTTCTTGTAGAAACGTAAAGGCCTATACAACTATATTATTATTATTAATCTTAGTTTCTTTAATGTAGAAGTATCTATTAACTTAAAGTAGCTATTCTTTAAGCTTATTATAATTACTATAGTAGGTGTTAGGCTTGTTAGCTTGTGTAGTTATTTTTATAGTTAGGATGTTAATAGAGGTGTCTATTGTAGTATTACTTATCTTAAAAGTATTTAAAGTGTAAAAATTATTTATAAGTAATTTATGTTAGTTCTTAAGAAATAAGTAAGTATAATAAACAAAAGTTGTACTAGCATAATTAGTAGATTAATATAATAGTATAAGGTTGTATTAGCACGTTTAGTGGAACAATGTAATAACACAGAGGAGTTAAGAATTAAGTAATCTTTAAATTGCACTTAAAGTTAAACACACTAAGCTATAAGGGCTTAATACCTACTACTATATACTAAGAGAGTGTCTTACTGTCCTATAGAATCCTATGCTGTCCTATGTGTAGAACGTATAGGATTTTGTAGTACATTATAGGACACATGTAACTTGTCCTATAAAGAATTTCCGCTAAGGCCCGTAGGATCACGTGCTTGGTGCAGGGTGGCGTTGTTTATTAGCGTACAAAGGCGTTGCCCTTTATTTAGGTAGTCTAGGATCTCTTCCTACCTCTATCCTTTATACATAGTCTGTACCTTCTCTCTTCTCAGGTTCGTAACAAGTATAAGAAAAGGCTAAAAATAGAAATACTTAAGAAAAAAAGTAAAATAGCTTTTTTAAAAAAGAACGCTAAAAGCATTATAATAATAAGGTATGTTTCTAATATAGCAAAGTTAGACACTTTACCTAAGACTCTAAGAAAGAACTAGTTAAATAGGCAGCTGTTAAGATTAGAATAATTAGACAAGGAACGCTATACCTAGTTTAAATAAAACTAAATAACAACTTAAGTAACTTAAACTTTTATAAAAAGGTACGCTTAATAAATAGCTATAAGATTATACTATAATAAAAACTAGATAATAAAGTTCTTACTCTAAGTAAACTTAAGCTAATAAATTAAAGAGTTAAAAATAAGATTATAATAGAATAATTAGCTAATTACTAATATTAAGTATATAAAATAACAACGCATTACGCTAACAAGTGTATAATTTAAAAAAAAATTATAATTACTAGTTGTCGGAAACAAAATACCGACCGATCGATAGATCGTGTTCCGGCTAGAGGATACATATACTGCGACACACCCCCTAGATTACTAGCCTTTGTCTTTTTGTCTTTTTGCCGCTTTCTCGCTTGTGGTCACCCACCTAGGTAAGCAACCACATCAAAAGCGCTGACGCAGGTTTGACCGTCACCGGGCTCATAACTGTCGGAAACAAAATACCGACCGATCGATGAATCGTGCTCCGGCTAGAGGATACATATACACGTTGCGACACTAGTAAAAACGCTAAAGAGGTTAAATATTAGGTAATATACTAACAATTTTACTTTAATAATCTAGTAGCTAAAGTTAAAAACTAAAAAGCTAAAAAAGTAAAAAGTACTAAAGAATACAAAGAGTTGTATTAGTATAACTACAAGCTGAATTATAAGTTTTATAAAAAGAATAAAAAGAAGTGTAAAGTAGACTAAGACTAGTGCTACTACCTAAACTTATAGGCAGATAAATGCCTATTAAACAAGTGTTACTTTTAAAAACTTAAAAAAGTAGAAATTTACTACTAACTTTTATAGACGTAATGCAAAGATAAATATAAGTTCTATTAATAGTAACTTAAAAAGGTATAATAAGTAGATAACTACTACTATATTACTTTATTATTAAACATTTATAAGGCAGTAGACTGCCTAATTTATAAAGTAAAAAAGCTAGAGCTAAGAAAATAAGCTTTAAGGCAAGAGATACCTTATTAAAACTTTTATTAAAGCTTTTATTATAATAATAGCTGCTTAATACACTATAGCACTAAGTATAGTACAGGCTACTTTTTAAGAAAAAAGAAAAGTAAGTAGGCAAAAAACTAGAATACTACTAAAAATAAAGTTACACTAGTAAAGGCATACTTAAGATAACTCTAAAGAAAGTATAAGATACTAATAGTTAAGTAAAGTAGTTGCTTACAACTATATTTATATATAGTTAAAATATATAAGTGCTTATAAATAGTAGAGCTACATAAATAATAATCTTCTTATAAGTAGTAGAGAAATATAATATAATATACCAAATTCAAAGAAAACTAATTCTAATAGTACTAGCTAATAAAAAACCTATAAAATATAAAGACAGTATAATATAGTTAGACACTAAATTAATAAAGCTACAAATGGCAGGCATAAAGTACTAAATAAATATTAATATTATAGATTTAGGAGAACTAAATATATTAATTAGTTATAACTAGCTAAATGCTTATTACCCTGCTATTAACTAGCAAATAAAGATAATACTTAGAAAAGAACTTATATATAAAGTTACTAGAGTACGTAAAAAAATATACCTAACAAATTAAAGCTTAACTTAAAATAAAAAATTTAGTAAAATCTTACTATATAAAATTAAAAGAATTTATACAAAAAACTTCAAAAAAATAAAAGTTATTTCAATAAAGTAAGTTATAACTATAAAAAAAAGACTTTTACTACTAAAAATACTAAAAAAGTATTATACTAACAAGTTTAAGGAACTCTTTAAGAAAAATAAACCTATAGAGCTAGTAGACTATTAATATTAATATTATAAAATTATTTTAGATAATAGAGCTAAGCTAAGCCTAAGACTAATATACTTAATATTATCTAAGCATAATACTAAGCTAAGAGATTATATCTAGAAGAATTTAAAAAAGAGATTTATCTAACTAAGATTAGGCCTAATAGCTTTACTTATTTTATTGATAAAAAAGCTTAATAAAAAGTAGTAACTATATATTAACTTTAAAAGGTTAAATAGCGTAACGTAAAAGAACTAATATTTTTTACTACTAATAATAAAGCTTATAAATTAACTTTAGAGAAGTAAGTAGTTTATAAAATTTAATGTTTAAGAATGATTTTAGTAAATTAAAATTAAAGAAAGTTATAAGTAAATAACAGCGTTTAAGATAAAGTATAGACTATTTAAATATATAGTTATACTTTTTAAACTAACAAACGCACTAGTAACTTTTTAATTAGTTATTAATAATGTACTCTACAAATACTTTAGAATTTTTATTATAGCCTACTTAGATAATATACTAGTGTACTCTAAGAGAACGTTTAAAGAACATGTTAAGTATATTAAGAAAGTGCTTAGAAAGCTTAAAAATTATAAGCTATACCTATAGCTAGAGAATGCAAATTTTATATTAAAAAGACAGAATTTCTAAGCTTTATAATATTTATAGAGAGAGTAAAGATAAATTTCAAAAAAATTGCGGCTATATAAAAATAGCTAACAATTAAAACAGTTAAAAATATACAATTTTTCTTAGAATCTGCTAACTACTATTAGAAGTTTGTTAAGAATTACTTAAAGATTACTACAACTTTCTTAAAAATTATAAAAAAAAAAATTTACTTAAAACAAACAATAAGAGAAAGTATTTAATAAAATTAAATAAATATTTTTTAAGACACCTGTACTAAAGATATACAACTTAAAATAAGAAATGTAAGTTAAAACTAATATGTGAAATTATTTACTTAAAGTTGTATTATTATAGTAGTACTTAAATAAAAAATAGAGACTAGTATTTTACTATTTAAAGAAGTTCTTTAGAGTAAAACTTAATTACAACATTTACAATAAAAAGCTACTAAGAGTAGTTAATTCTTTTCAAACAGTAAGAAGTATATTTATTAAAACTACTATACTAGATTAAGGTTTTTACTAATTACTAGAACTTAGTAGAGTTTATAATAACAAAGAAACTTAAGTAATAATAAGTTTAATAAGCTAAGCTACTAGCTTAGTTTAACTTAAAAATAACATACTATGCTAAAATACTTAATAAAGCAGTAAATGCTTTAAGTAAAAGATTTAACTTACGTAAAGAAATTTATAAGAAACTATATAATACTATATTTAAAAAGATACTAAATAGAAGTCTATATTATAACTAGCTAGAACTAGCTAACGTAGCTAAGGTAGCTAAGCAGGTAGAAATACTACAATAGTAGTAGCAGTAGAAAGCAGCTAACAAATAGTTTAAGCTTAAGAAAAACAGCTTTAATAAACTACTATAAAATAAATAAGAATACTAAGATATAGTTTAAAAAAAATAAATATATATACTTTTATATATAAGATTAAGTCTTATTAAAAAACTATATAAGTCTCTAGAATATAGATATACAGTAATTAAAAAAATAGTTCAGTAACTAGCTAAAGTGTTTATAATATTACGCTTATAAGTAAAAGTGTAAAATATTTTAAGTAACTATTTAGCTTATTACTAAAATAAGCTTAAAAGTTATAAGCTTTATAGCTTATTATAACTTTTATAGCTACTAATAAAAATATAAAGCAGTGTAATAATAGACTTTATAGTAAAGCTTCTAAAATTATTAGAACTAGAGTTAGCTTAACTTTATAATACTATTTTAGTAATTATTAATTAATTAACTAAGGCAGCAAAGTTTATACTTATAAAAAAAGCTATTATAGTAAACGGCTGTGTATATAAAGTTATAAAAGTACTAGTACTAACGTATAAAATACATAAATAGCTTATTACTAATTATAACAAACTATTTATATTTAAGTATTAAAATATATTTTTAGCAAAATTAAGCGTAAAAAAAAGTTATTAACTAGCTTTTACCCTAAAATAAATAGATAGATAAAATAGATAAACTAAATACTAAAATAGTATTTAAGAATATATGCAAATAAGCTATAAAATAACTAAGTTAAACTTTTACTAATAGTATAATTAGCTTATAATAGTATAAAGTTAGTAATTATAAAGCACTTGCTATACTACGCAAACTATAGATATAAGTTAGCTACTTATTAAAATTTAAAAAATATTAAAAGTATTATAGTAAGTGTAGATAATAAAGCCTACTTAATAAAAGAGCTATATAAAAACTAAGTAAGAATATAGTTTATAAAAACTTTATAATAGCTAAAGTAGCTAATAAGCAAAAGATTAAAAGACTAACTTTTAAAAAGAAAAACAAAGTTTTCTTATTATAACAGAACTTAATAACTAAGCAACTAAGTAAAAAACTAAATAACTTCTAAGTAAAACTATTTAAAATTCTAAAGAAAATAAGCAATATAAACTATGAACTTTAATTATTACTAAATATATATATTTATTTTGTCTTTTATAAAAAACTTTTAGAAAGAGCACTTTTAGATACTAAACTAGCTACTAATATAAAGCTTAAAAATAATAAGTATAAAGTTAAAAAAATTAAAGACTTATGAAAAATTATTTGTTAGTAAAAATACTTAGTTAAGTAGTAAGAATAGCTAGAAAGCTAAAATACTTAAAAACTAAAAGAAAATTAAAAAAACTACAAGTTATAAGTACTTAAGTACTATTAAAAATATTTAGAAAAAAAAAACTAAGTTTTTTAAAAAAAAGTAATTAAAAATAGAATTAAAAGAAGTATTAGCTTATACCTAGCTTAAGTTAGTTAATAGTCTAAGTAGTAATAGTTTAGTTGTTAGAAAGTTTATACTAAAAGTAAAGTTTTTCTAAGCTTACTTTTTTATATAATTTTAAAAATTTAGAATAGTAAGATTTTAATTAGTAAATAATTGCTTTTATACTTTAGTCTTTAAGAGCTCTAGTCTACTTTAAGCTAACTAAGCTTTTAAACGTATAACTTTAAAATACTTTTTATACTTTTTATACTAAACTTTTTTTTTACTTTTTTTTAAAAATAAAAAGACTATACTTTGCTTTTATAAGAATATAACTAGTGCAATAGCTAGGTATAGTATTTATAAAATAGTAAAAGTTCTTTACTTTATACTACTTATAATAAAAAGCTATTTTTAGGCCTAGCTTTTTTATATAATTAGCATAAGTATAATACTTAAAAATAAAGTTTTATAAATAAAAATAGTAAAGAGACAAAACTTTAAGTATAGTTAGAAAAGTATAAAAAGAAATAAGCGTATAATATAATAAATATACTAAAACTTTATATATAGCTAGCAATTTAACACGCAGCATAAGAAAATAATATTTTAAAGTATTAAAATAATATGCCTAAGAGGAGAGATAATATTACAAGTAATAGAAAAGATTCTCTTCTTAATATACAAGTAAGAGTTAAAAGTTAACTAGCTATAACGCTAGAAAGTAATAATCTACGCAGGGCACTAATTACGTAATTGCTATCCTACTAAGGCTAGCCATCTAAAATAGCTGTGCATAAAGAGATAGCAGCGCTATTATAGACCTCCCTCTTAGAAGAGATGTACAGGATAGCAGGACAAAGGTAATAAGTATAAGAATGTAATAGATCTTATTATTATACTTATTATAGTTAACTTAAATAGTTTATCTCTTACACAAATTATTAACTAGTTATTTTATCTTTTATATAGAATTAGTATTGTTACTTTTAGTTAACTTTAAAAACTCTTTTCTACTTAAAATTATTTCTACAATACCTTACAGACTACCCTATACATTAGCCTCGCCCTAACCTAGACTAAGTCTAGACAAGTGTAGACCAACCCCGTGTAACATTAGAGTACTACTAGTAGCACGTTCTAGAGCCTAAAGCCTTATCTTAATAAGCTTTATTAGAGCTACTAAATAAAGCGCTTTTAATATACTTAAAATAAAGCACGTTGTAATGCGTACTAGGTTTGCTTTAGCGCTTAGGAGTTGCTGCTAGAGTCTTACTTTTATAAGCAGTTTTAACTAAAGTTTTAACTTTGCTTATACGCCTTTTAAATATGTAGGCTAGTGCTACACCTTAAGTAGCACTAGTTAACTTAGCGCAAAAAGTGCGTTTTAAGAGTAGCTACGCCACTAGTAAGAGCAGTAACAGCAGTAGTAAAGGCGAGGGCGCAGGTAAAGGTAAGGGCAAGACAGCAATAGCAGCACGCGTAGAGGCGCAGGCAGTAGCGCAGGTAGTAGTAGCTTTTTATAATTTTAACTTTTATATAAAGTTAGTAACTAAATAAAAAGAGTACTAAAATAGAGCTAGAAAATGCATAGAGGTATAGAGTAGTATGTAGTAGCCTAGAAAGCTATATAAGAGTATAATAGTACTTATAAAAGTAATTAGTATTACTTTTAAAAGACTTAGATAAGTTGCTAAGTAATACTTATAGTAGCTATAGTAGTGTTAAATACTAAGCTTAGGAAGCTTAAAAATTTATTATTATTTTAGCATCTTGCGCTAAGCCGCGCGTGCGCAGCACGTTATAGGACGTGCTATAACTATATAAAGCTTTATATAGCTAACTAAAGTTTTAGTTACCTAAAAGGTATTTTATATATATTAGCTACGCGCCTTAGCTACAAGGCTTTAGCTATAAGGCTTTAGGCATAAGTGTTAAGGCCTGCGTAGCGCGCGCAGCGCTAAGCGCCAAGCCTTAGAGCTTTTACGCTAAGTTTAGAAAAAAGCATCTAAACTCTATAAAATACTTGCTAGGCTTAGAGAAATCCCTCTAAGCTCTACACTGCTCTTTATAAACTATAATATTTCCTTTGTATATAAAGAACGTCCTAGACGCAGATAGAAAGATAGAATTAACTATCTAGTTCTCCTAAACCACTGTTACCAGCTCCTAGTTCTCCACAGTTATAAGCCTAGTGACGGTGAAACTGCAATAAGCAATTTTGATGTGGTCGCTTACCTAGGTGGGTGACCACAAGCGAGGAATTAGCAGCAAAAAGATAAGCCTAGAGGATATTACTACACAGACACGTGTTGTACAGGACTGTTTACCCTGTACGTGTAGGCTATCGTGCCTTATTCTAGGCTATTGTGCCTTATTCTTCCCCCGCTATTGTAGCGCCAAGAGAAGAGCTGGAAGGAAAGATTATTTAACTTAAGAACCTAAGGAACAAGATAGTTAGAACTAGCACTAATTTTTAAAAAAGAAAACAAGACTAAGCACTAACTAACTAAGAAATAAAAAAAATAAAAAAAGTAATATATCTTAATTCTTAATTACGCTACAATATCTATACATACTTAAAAAAGGCTAAAATAGCTTAAAAAAGGCTACTCTAGACTAAGAACTAGCACAATTACGCGTATAGAAAAAAAAATAACTACAATAATATAAGTTAGCTAAACTTAAAAAAATTTATAATAAAGTAACTTTAAGAAACTTAAGCGCACTTAATAAAAATCTTAAAAACACAGTTTTAAGTAAATAAACTAACTAAACCTTATTATTAAGCCTTTTATATTTAGAACTACTATATATGTTTTTAAAGGCTAGCTATGCGTAATATAACTAATAAGAAAAAGATCATAAATTATACTTTTCTTACGTACTATAAAGTTTTATAAATAAAACTTAAAAAATTAACTTTAAAATAATATATATTTTAAAACTACTCAAAACGCTATAGTACGCATATTAAACTGTAGAGAAACAAAAGTTGCTAGTTGAAATACTAAAATAAGCTAATTTAAAGAAAGTTATATTAAACTCTCTAGAATTATTATAAAAATATAAATAATAGGCTTATAATTATCTAAAATAGGCATATTAACTTCTAAAGTAGAATCTTACAGACTTACTAAACTATATAAAACTATTTTAAAAAGAATTAAGCTTAAATTATATACTAAATATTTAAGTTTGAAAATATACAGCAGCATTACGTAAAGATATTAAAAAAAGTCTTTTTTTACTTTTAGTAAAGTAATAAGCAATATTACTATAAGTAAAAAAACACGTAAACTTTTTTTATAAGTAAAAAGCTTAAAAAGTAGAATATAAACTGCAACACTTTAAAAAAAAGAAAATAAGAGTACTATTAGGCTGGTAAATGGGTATAGGTTGGGTTGTGGTTGGGTCAGATCCGCACGGACCAGAACACCAAAACCTCAACCTTTACTTCT
>WBOK01000586.1:0-28781 GCA_009289805.1 Alternaria gansuensis
TAATAAAAAGCTATTATAAATTATTGCTATTGCTAACGTACAGTATATAAATATCTACTTTACAACTTTAATAGTATATAGGCTATACATAGTAAGCTTTTAGTAAACGCGTATACAACTAAACTAAGATTAACTTGTTTTATTAATTACGTACTATATTAGGCACTTTTTAATTAGACTTTATTAATTTAATTCTATTTTTTTTTAATTAGTATGTAGCAGCGTAATTAGCTATATATACATTTTGTAAAGCCTTTATTTTAAAATTAAGTTAAGCTGCCTAACTTCTTTGCGTAATAGCTTAAAAACTAAAGCTTAACAATTTTTTTGTTAGAACTTTAAAATTTGTAAAGTAACCTTTCTTTAAACTGTCTTAGCCGCGTTGCGTAAGTATATTATTAATTTTATTTTTTTTATATTTATAACTCTTTATAAATTAGCATGCGCTGTAATAAATGGCTATATTAAATACTTTTATAAGCTTCTTCTACTTATTGCGTTTAAAACCTAGTAGTACTAAAATTAGAATACGCAGAACTAGGCCTTTAGAACTATTACTTTGCTATTCTTTAATTATTGTTATTGCAATAAATATAATAATTAACTATAATTAGTTAATTTTAGTTGTAGTGGTTGCATAGTAGGTAGAGATATAGAAATATTACTATATTATAGCTAGTGTAGCCTATGCGCCCTTACTAAAGCTAACTAAAAATTAACATTTTACTTATATTCAGACACCCTACTAATTACTACCTACTAAAATACATTCTAGCACGTTGTATTATAACAGCTTTTTATTATATTTACTTGCGCACCTTATTACTGCAAAAATAATTAATAATAATTCTATATGCTTAATATAAATCTTAATAACTTTATAACTACTATAATAGCGCGTACTAAGCAAACTGCGTAAGCTTTAACTAGTAGCAAGGTACTTATAAAGAATTTATAAATAAAAGCTAGTTAAAAGCTGCCTATATTATTTGCAAAGGCTAGAGCTGTTAAAAAAAAAATATTAATATAAGCTAGGTAGTAAGTTATTATAGTCTTTTATTATAGTTAAACACTAATAGCGTATAGCTATTGCGCTAAAAGAAATTAAGAAGTAGTAAAAGTTAACTAAACTATTACTATGTAAACTTTTATTTAGCTATCTTATTTATAATATTACGTATTCTTATTACTTTAATTTACGCTTTTAAGTAGAGGCAATTTATGATCTTTAAAAGTTAGCTAAAGCCTTCTTAGTTAGCTATTTTAAAAGTATTGTAACTACTCTTATTATTTTCAAATTTAATACTAATTAATATAGACTATAACCTTAATGCTATTTACGTAAAGAGAGTTACTATTTAAGCTAAAGATTTAAAAATAGTGGTTAAATACTATAAGAAGTTTAGTACTAACTTTATATTCTTGTAGCTTTCTACAAAAAGACTGTATTACAAGTAGTTAGAGTTCTTTTAGTGTATAATAATATAAAAATGCTCTTTTAATTATCTTTTATACTGTAATAACTAACTGTGTTAATAACTACAACATAACTACTATATGTAGCTGTAGTTAGGTTAAGGTTGTAACTAAATTAGTGCTTACTTAGCTTACTTCTCTTAATCTTACTTCTCTTAATTTTACCTGTTTAACATAGCTATTTCTTACTATAAATAGCACGTAACTACAACCTAACTACAACTACAACTACTAGTCTATGCAACCTAACTACAACTACAACTACTAGTCAGTGCGACCTAACCACAACCACAACCACTGGTCTGTGTGACCTAACCACAACCACAACCACTGGTCTGTGCGACCCCAACCCAACCTATACCCACGCGTGGGTACCCACGACCCATTTACCAGCCTGTTACTAGAAATAAAGTTATACTAGTAAAGGCATACTCAAGAAAACTCTAAGAAAAGTATAGAATACTAATAGTCAGGCAGAGTAGTTGCTAATAACTATATTTATATATAGTTAAATTATGTAGGTGCTTATAAATAGTAGAGCTACACAAATAATAATTTCTCTACAAGTAGTAGAGAAATATAATATACTATACTAAATTAAGAAAGAACTAATTCTAATAGTCCTAGCTAACAAAAACCTAATAGAATATAGAGACAGCATAAAACAGATAGAACTAAATTAATAAAGCTATAAATAGTAGGTATAAAGTGCTAGATAAACATTAACATTATAAATCTAAGAGGACTAGATATATTAATTAGTTATAATTAGCTAAATGCCTATAACCCTACTATTAACTAGTAAAGGAAAATAATACTTAAAAAAGAACTTATACATAAGGTGGCTAGAGTACGTAGAAAGATATAGTTAACAAATTAAAGCTTAACTTAAAATGAGAAATTTAGCAAGATCTTGCTACATAAAATTAAAGGAATCTATATAAAGAACTTTTAGAAGATAGAAGTTATTTAAATAAAGCAAGTTGTAACTATAAAGAAAGAACTCTTACTACTCAGAATACTAAAAAAGTATTATACTAACAAGTTTAGGGAACTCTTTAAGGAAAACAAGGCTATAAAGCTAGTAGATTATTAAAATTAAGATTATAAGATTATTTTAGAGAATAGAGCTAAGCTAAGCCTAGAATTAATAAACTTAATATTACCTAAGCATAATGCTAATCTAAAGGATAATATCTATAAGAATTTAAAGAAGAAATTTATTTAACTAAGATTAGGTCTAATAGCTTTACTTATCTTGTTTATAAAAAAGCTTTATAAGAAGTAGTAAATATGTGTTAACTTTAGAAGGTTAAACAGCATAATGCAGAAAAACTAATATTTTTTACTACTAATAATAAAGCTTATAGATCAACTCTAAAGAGCTAAGTAGTTTATAAAATTATAATGTTTAAAAAAGATTTTACTAAATTAAGATTAAAGAAAGTTATAAGTAAATAATAGTATTTAAAACAAAGTATAGACTGTTTAAATGTATACTTATGCCTTTTAAATTAATAAACGCACTAGTAACTTTTTAATTAGTTATTAATAACGCACTTTATAAATACCTTAGAATCTTTGTTATAGCCTACCTAAATAATATACTAGTGTACTCTAAAGGAACGCTTAAAGAATATATAAAGCATATTAAGAAAGTGCTTAGGAAGCTTAAGAATTATAAGCTGTACTTATAGCTAAGAAAGTGCAAATTCTATGTTAAGAAGATAAAATTCCTTAGCTTTATAATATTTATAAAGAAAGTAAAAATAAATTTAAAGAAAATCACAGCTGTATAGAAATAGCTAACACTTAAAATAGTTAAGGACGTGCAATCCTTCCTAAGATTTGCCAACTACTATTAGAAGTTTATTAAGGATTACTTAAAGATTACTATACTCTTTTTAGAGATTATAAAAAAGGAAATAAAATTTACTTAAAATAAAAAATAGAAGAAAGCGTTTAATAGAATTAGATAAATAATTTTTAAGGCACCTGTACTAGAGATATATAACTTAATATAAAAGACGCAAGTTAAGACTAACATATTAAATTATATACTTAGAGCTATGTTATTATAGTAGTGCCTAGATAAGAAATAAAGACTAGTATTTTACTATTTAAGAAAGTTTTCCAAAGCAGAACTTAATTATAATATTTATAATAAGAAGATACTAGAAGTAGTTAATTTCTTTAAATAGTAGGAAGTCTATTTATTAGGACTACTACACTAGATTAAGGTTTTTACTAATTACTAGAACTTAGTAGAGTTTATAATAATAAAGAAACTTAACCATAATAAGTTTTATAAGCTAAGCTATTAGCTAAATTTTAACTTTAAAATAACACACTGCGCTAAAATACTTAATAAAGTAGTAGATACTTTATAGTAGAAGATCTAACCTACGCAAGGAAAGTTATAAAGAACTATATAACACTATATTTAGAAAAATACTAGATAGTAGTTTATGTTATAACTAGCTAGAACTAGCTAAAGTAGCTAAGGTAGCTAAGTAGGTAGAAACACTACAACAGTAGTAGTAGCAGAGAGTAGCTAACTAGTAGTTTAAGCTAAGAAAAATAGCTTTAATAAACTACTACAAGATAAATAAGAGTACTAAAATATAGTTTAAAGAAATTAAATATATATATTTCTATAAATAGATTTAAGTCTTATTAAAGAACTATACAAGTCTTAAAAATATAAATATATAGTAATTAAAGAAATAGTTAGGCAACTAGCTAAGGTGTTTGCAATACTACGCTTATAAGTAAAAGTATAAAATGTTTTAAGTAACTATTTAGCTTATTACTAAAATAAGCTTAAGAGATATAAGCTTTATAGCTTATTACAACTTTTATAGCTACTAATAAAACTATTAAGTAGTTTAATAGCAAAGATTATAGTAAAGCTTTTATAATTGTTAAAAATTAATTAGCTTTACTTTGCAATACTATTTTAGTAATTATAAATTAATTAACTAAGGCGGCAAGATTTATACTTATAAAAGAGGCTATTATAGTAGAAGGCTGCGTGTACAAAGTTATAAAAGTACTAGTATTAAAGTATAAGATACTTAAAAAGTTTATTACTAATTATTATAAACTGTTTATATCTAAATATTAGAACATATTTCTAGTAAAATTAGGCGTAAAGAGAAAGCTATTAACTAGCTTATACCTTAAAACAGATAGCTAGACAGAATAGATAAACTAGATACTAAAAGGGTATTTAAAAATATATGCTAATAAGCTATAAAACAACTAAGTTAAACTTTTACTAATAGTATAATTAGCTTATAATAGTATAAAGTTAGTATCTATAAAGCACTTACTATACTACGCAAACTATAAATATAAGCTAGCTGCTTATTAAAATTTTAAAGATATTAAGAGTATTATAGTAAGTGTATATAACAAAGCCTGCTTAATACAAGAGCTACATATAAAATTAAGTAAAAATATAGCTTATAAAAACTTTATAATAGCTAAAGTAGCTAATAAGTAAAAAATTAAAAACTAACTTTTAAAAAGAAGAATAAAGTTTTTTTATTATAATAAAACTTAAAAACTAAGCAGCTAAGTAAAAAACTAGATAGCTTTTAAGTAGAACTATTTGAAATCTTAGAGAAAAAAATAATATAAACTATAAACTTTAGTTACTACTAGGTATACGTGATTACTTTGTCTTTAACAAAAAACTCCTAGAAAAAGCACTTCTAGATACTAAGCTAGCTACTAACATATAGCTTAAAAATAATAAGTATAAAGTTAAAGAAATTAAAGACTTATAAAAAATTAGTTGTTAGTTAAAATACTTAGTTAAGTAGCAAAAATAGCTAGAAAGCTAAAACACTTAAAAACTAAAAAAAAAAATTAACAAACTACAAGTCATAAGTACTTAAGTACTATTAAAGATATTTAAAAAAGAAAAAACAAGGTCCTTAAAAAAAAGTAATTAAAAAAGAGATTAAAAAAAGTATTAGCCTGTAACTAGCCTAAGTTAGTTAATAATCTAAGTAGCAATAGTTTAGTTATTAAAAAGTCTATACTAAAGGCAGAGTTCTTTTTAGCTTGCTTCTTTGCATAATTCTTAAAATTTAGAATAGTAAAATCTTAATTAGTAAATAATTACTTTTGCGCCTTAGTTCTTAGAAGCTCTAGCTTACTTTAAGCTAACTAAGCTTTTAGACGCACAACTTTAAGACACTTTTTATACTTTTTATACTAAACTTTTTTTTACTCTTTTTTAGAAATAAAAAAACTATACTTTACTTTTATAAAAATACAACTAGCGTAACAGCTAGTTGTAGTATTTATAAAATAGTAAAAGTTTTTTACCTTACACTACTTATAATAAAAAGCTATTTTTAGGCTTAGCTTTTTTACACAATTAGTATAAGCATAATACTTAGAAGTAAAGTTTTATAAATAAGAATAGTAGGAAAATAGAACCTTAAGTATAGTTAAAAAGGCGTAAAGAAAAATAAGTATATAATATAATAGGCATACAAAAACTTTATATATAGCCAGCAATTTAACACGCAGTACAAGAAAATAATATTTTAAAGTATTAAAATAATACGCTTAAGAGGGGGGACAATGTTATAAGTAATAAGAAGGATTCTCTCTTTAACGTATAAGCAAGAGTTAAAAGTTAACTAGCTACAATATTAGAAAGTAATAATTTGCGCAGGGCGCTAATTACCCAATTACTATTCTGCTAAGGCTAGCTATCTAAGATAGCTATGCATAAAAAGATAGCAGCGCTATTATAAACTTCTCTTTAAGAAGAAATGTGCAAGATAGCAGAACAAAGGTAATAGGTATAAGGATGTAATAAATCTTATTATTACACTTGTTGTAGTTAACTTAAATAGTTTATCTCTCACCTAGATTGTTAACTAGTTATTTTATCTTTTATAGAATTAGTATTGTATACTTTTAGTTAACATTAATAACTCTTTTCTACTTAAAATTATTCCTAGAATACCTCACGGACTACCCCATACATTAGCCTCGCCCTAACCCGGACCGAGTCTAGACAAGTGTAGACCAACCCCGTGTAACAGTAGGTAAAGCTAGAAGATTAATTACTAGATATACTACAAGTCTCTAACAACATCTTAAGGCAACTTCTTATAGGACTTAGTCATCTTTTAGAAGAAAGCTTAGACAACATATTAGAGAACTTTACAACAGCTATTTAAATTGTGCTTGAAAAATATACTCTGCTTACAAACTAAAAGCTAAAACTAAAGCCTTGGTAGTCTAGTAAGTTAGATATCCTTAAAGCTAGCCTGTACAGAGTCTATTAAGACTACAAACAAATAGCAAGAAGAGAAGATAATACTCTATACCTATAGAAAAGAGGCTACTTGCTCGCTAAGAATAATTACCTTAAAGCTTTTAGGAAGGCTAAGCTTAACTATTAAAAATAGTTCCTCTAAAACAAAATACCCAAAGAAATATATAAAGCTATAGCCTATATAAAAAAAAACTACTTAATAAAAATCTTAGCTATCAAAAGCAAGTTTTTTTTAAATAAGAAATGCTAAATCTTTAGAAAGGAACTATTTCTACCGCCTCCTACTATACTAGCGCTAAGGCTTAACAACTACCAACCAAACAATAAATAGGAGTAGCTAATTTTAACTAGAGTAAAACTCTACACTGCTTACAAAAGAATTAAAGCTACTTTACGAGGACTAAATAGAATTAGCTAAGAAGTTATCTTATGGGCATATAAATACTAACTAAATACATTTTACAAAGTCTATTTAACGCTCTTTAACCTTAAATACTAACTAAAGTGTTGGAGAAAAGCTAAAGGAGTAATCTTAAGAAACCTAAATAAACCTAATTACTTAATCCTAAAGGCATGCAGAGTTATCTCTCTTCTGTGCTATCTAGGGAAGGCACTAGAGAGACTCTACGCAAAAAGACTAGGTGTACTAGCTAAAACAACAGACCTTCTCTACTGTTTACAAATAGGAGTTAGACTTAAAAAATAAGCTATTAACGCTGTACTAATCTTTTACAACAACATTTAACAACAAAGACAAAAGAAAAGAGTTAACTTAACAGCCTTTTTAAATATTAGGGGCGCTTTTAACTACTTATCTAGAAACAAGCTGCTAGAGAACATGTGCAACTAATAACTACCTACGTGCCTTATGTTGTAAGCTAAGTTATTTCTTACTAAAAGGCTATTAGAGCTATCTTTTGACGAGTAAACAGAGAAACTACAGAAAGTTAATACTAGTACGCTACAAGGAAGCCTAGCATCGCCTCTCCTTTTTTTATCCACACAAAACCGCTATTCTTCTTAACTATAATAAACAACAACATATATTCTCTATCCTATATAGACGACCTATAGATCTCTATATTAACAACACCTATTAGAAAGAATATTAAATTACTAAAAAAAGAACTAGCAAACCTCTTTAGCAAAGCAAGAAAGTTAGCTATTAAGTTTTACAGCTTAAAAACAGAATATGCAAATTAAACAGGATCTAAAAAGGACACTAGTAGATCTCTTATGCTACTTATATAGGAGACCTTTTAGCTAAAGAAATTAGTTAGATAGCTAGGTATTTTCTTTCATAACACATTAAAGTTTAAAGATTACTACTACATAAGGATACAACAAGCAACCTAAGCCTTTAACTGCCTAAGCAGGCTAGCTAACACTAATAAGAGCCTCTTACTAAAAGCAATAAAGAAATTATATCTAGCGTGCATTACAAGTGTAGCAAATTATAAATGCTAACTTTCTTAGAATAGACAACAACACATTCTTAAAAGCAGGCAGAAACTTTAGAACTAGGCCTGTAAAAAGAATTTAAGGACTTTAAAATTATCTTCTGCAATACTAATTAAACTAGAAGGTGCTCTACACTAATTTAGAGTTAGACTTAACAACTCTATTAAATAATATGCTTTTAGATCTACTTTACTAGATCTAAACCACCCTATATAGAATGTTATAACTAGCAATGGAGGCAACTAACTTAACTATAGAACTTAGTCTATCTCTTAAACGCCTTTAAATACAGAGAAACTGCAATAATACGCCTATACGCTATAGAACGCTAGAACTTTATACAAAGTCGAGATATTAAACAAGCTAAAAGACCTAAAAGCAGAATTCTACAAGAGGCTACTAGTTAATAACAGCTATCTTTTAATACACTTAGATGCCTTAGTAACAAAGAAGGGTAAAGGAATTAGCGTAGGCATTGCTTTCTATAAAAGAGCTACACTTATAAAAAAACTACAAGACAATATAAGAAATAACTAGCTAGTTTACAATAGTGAACTAGAAGGTATTACGTTAGGGCTAGAGAAAGCAGTTAGCCTTACAAATAACAACTAGAGCGTTATAATATACACAGACTACTTAGCAGCTTTATTTTAACTAAAAAGCACCTTAAATAACTCTAGCTAAGAGTAGCAAATTAGATGCATTAAGGCAGCAATCTAACTAGAAGAAAAAGGCGTCTCCCTTATACTATAATAAGTCTTAGGCCACTAAAATATACTAGAAAACAAAAAAGCAGACTCCTTTGCAAAAAAGATAAAAACAAAAACAACTTTTTTAATAGACAAGACAACTCTAGCAGTTGTTAGCTTATAAATTAAACAACTAGCTAGCATTAATTAGTTAAGCCTATTTGAAAACTACATAAGAAAAGCAATTAGCAAAAATCTAAATAACTACTAAGCAACATTTAAGTAAAAAGAAAGAAAGCAGATACCTACTCTTACAACTAGAAGAAATATATCTAGCGCCTTTTTTTAACTTAAATTAGGTTACTACTACTTTAGAAGCTGTTATTCTAAGAGAAACTAAGTAGACTTTAAAGTTTGTCTATGTAACTATAAAGCTAGACAGAACACAGTCTATATACTTCTTAGATGCTAACTGTATAACAATAATAGGGCAACACTTTAAAACTTATGCATGAACTAATCTCTCTGCAATATCTGCTCTAAATAGACCTAGGTATTAAAGCTACTATAGCCTTTATTTAAGAAACTAAAGTTGGCACATAAGCCTAGTACAAAAGAACTACTAAAAACTAGATGCTATTGCCTGTTTAGGCGACTGAGCTCTAAACATAGCCTCCCCCCACCTCCTCCTCCTCCTCTACTAATAGGCTTAGAGCCTTACCTGTATTAATATAACCCCTTCTATGTATATAACTTAGAAGACAAACCTACGTAGATACCTGCAGGCCTCGGCCTGCACGTCTTATATAGCCTTAGGCTGAGAAAGGCCTGCAATAAAAAAAAGAAAAGGCAATAGCTTAATTCTCCTAATGATTACTTATCCTAGACGGCTATAAATCTTCCTTTCCTATAAATATTATTAAGTGCTGTGTTTAGAACAAGATTTTCCTCGCAGTCTATCCTGCTTATTCATCCTACATGCTGCAGCCTCTTAATGTTGCCCTGTTTAAGCCTCTCTTATCAGCTTACTAGGCTAAGATATCTAGATTTCTAGAGAGGAACTAGGGCCTTACCTTAATAAGTAAAAGGGATTTCTTTTACCTCTTCTACTAAGCTTAGCAGGCCTCCTTTAAGGAAATAACAATTTTAAAAGTCTTTCAAGCTATAGGCTGCTTACTCTCAAATCTTAAAGTTATATTAAAAAAAGTTTAGTATTAAGAGCTTTTTAAGCAATAGTAAATATCTCTATAACTTGGCTATAAAAAACTAAAGTAAAATCTTAGACGTATAGAACTAAGTTCCTCGATTCTAAATCTTCAAGAACTTTAAAAAAAAGGTTATAATTTAAAAAACTTATTGCTATTTTAATTTTTAAAAGTATTAGAGATTACTATAGAAAAAACTGCGCGTTACGCCGTTATGCGTGTTACGGCTAATCCGCCTATGCAACACTATTTCTTCAACAACGCGTAACACTACTAATATAAGCTTAATTAAGGCTGCGCTTGCAGCTATAGAATTGCTAAATCTAAGAAAGAAACTTATATACGCGCAGATTGCAAAAGAATATAGTGTTAAGCCTACAACCCTTGCTTACAGGCAGAAAGGTGCATTAACCTTGCGCACCCTTAAGGCTTAGAATTAACAGGCTCTATACTTACAATAAGAGCTAGAGCTCCTATAGTATATTACACAGCTTACTAGGCAAGGCCTTTTACCTACACAAGCTATAATACAAAATTTTGCTTTACAAATTGCAAGAAAAAAGGTTTAAATATACTAGGTTAATTGCTTCGTCTAGTAGTGCCCTAATAAGCTTATGTTAAGATAGACCACAGGCATAAATAACAATTGCTACAAGGCTAATTCTAAGAGAAAGTACAGCCTATACTTTAATCTCTTACGCGAGAAAATTAAGCAGTACTACGTTAAGGCGCGTTATATATACAACATAGATAAGAAGAGCTTCCTCTTTAGTATCCTAAGAAGATTAACGAGAATCTTTAATAAGCCTTTATACAAGCAGGGAAAAAGGAGAAGTACTATTTAAAATAGCTTGCAAGAGAAAATAACACTCTTAGCCTACATTTGTGCTAATAAATCTTACTTAGCGCATACTTTTATGTATTAATAAACTTTAAAATTAATACAGGACACCTAGTTACAAGCTCTTAAATTAAAAACTTATTAAGTTTAAATTACTTTATTACTTCTTAGCTAGATAAATAGTAATATTAGTTTGTATAGCTTAAACAAGTTTCTAATTATAATACTTAAGCAAAGGCTTTATCCTCTTATAAATAACTTCTTTTAGACAGCTATAAATTCTTTTCTACTAAAATTTTTCTTAAGTACTATAATTAGAATAAAATTCTTTTTGCAGTTTTTTTTATTATTAAACTTATACGCTGTAGCTTCTTAATATTGCCTTGTTTAAGCCTCTTTTACTAGCTTACTAGGCTAAGATATTAAGATTTTTAAAGAGGAACTAGGGCTTTACCTTAATAAGTAAGAGGGATTTCTTTTACTTCCTTTACTAAGCCTAGCAGGTCTCCTTTAAGAAAACAATAACTCTCAAGCTTATAAAGCTACAAGCCTCCTACCCTTTAATTGTAAAATAATATTAAAAAATTTAAATATTAAGAACTTTTTTAGCAATAGTAAGTCTTTAGGCTTATGTATCTTAAGCTAAAAGAAATTTAAACGCTAACTACGCAATGTAGTAAAAAATTAAAGTAATAAACAAGCCTAAAGGCTAAGCTAAGTTTATTACGAAATCTTAACTTAAAAGACTCTTTTTAAGTATAGAGTTAAGGGCCTACGCAAGGCTCTAATTAGTAAAAAAACGCATAAGACACTAGAGAAGCCTTCTCTACTTTAAAAGCCTAGAGAGTACTAAGTTAGAGCTATAGTCTAGTCTTTAAA
Source organism: Alternaria gansuensis (assembly GCA_009289805.1). Lineage (NCBI taxonomy): Eukaryota > Fungi > Ascomycota > Dothideomycetes > Pleosporales > Pleosporaceae > Alternaria > Alternaria gansuensis. Next base: position 11,860 of record WBOK01000586.1, read on the forward strand.
AAAGGTAAAAGAAGCACGTAATTTCAAGTAGCTCTAGAAGTGCAAGAAAGAGCGGGTACAACACTAAAAAGCTAAAATAAACAGGCAATGTAAAGAGATAAGGCAGGCAAAGAAGAAGAAGAAGAAGAAATTAAGGCAATAGGCAGGGGCTGCAGCTTAATTAGTAAGGGAGAAAGAGAAGGCTAAGAGAGCTGCTAAACAGGCCTCTAGGGCAGCTGCTTGCTGGGCTGCAAAATAACTTTAACAATTTATAAAAACTTTTTAAAAGAGTAAGAAGAGCAGCCTTAAAGCTCTTAAAAAAGCTACCTAAAAAAAAAGGCTTATTACAAGCCCTATAAGTAGTAGAGAGCCTTAAAGTAGTATTACAGCTTAACTAGCGTTTACCTTGCGCACAGGGCGCGCAATTTGAACTCTAACTTAATTTCTATAGCTATATATGTTATTTAAGCCTTTTAGATCTTACTACTAAGAAATCTTACAATAGTAGGTACTGTGTAAGGCTCTACAGCCTTAGGTGTAGTAGTAATTTTAGTGTTTAAATTAGGCGTTACGCCGTCACGGGCGTTACGCCGTCCACCTCTGTACTAAGGTAGACAGGCTAACGCGCAGTTTTTGCTATGGTAATCTAAGCTAATCTTTAAAATTTAAATAGCTAAAACTTTTTTAAAAATCAACTTTTTTTTAAATATTTTAAAGTATTAGAGTCTAGAAGCCTAGGTCTATAAGTCTAGACTTTTGGTTTAGCATAAAATAGCTTAGTTATTAAGATATCTACTGTTCATGTAAACATAAATTTTTTATTTCTAAAAAGTTAAAAGATTTTAAACAAGCTAAAAGTTGCTGTTTCTTACTTATAATCTAAAACATAAGTAACAATATTTAAAAGTATTAACGTGTTTCATAAGCGAGTCGCCACCCCAAGCGAGTCGACAACGCGAAATCCCCGCAAAATTTCAAAATAAAAAAGATGTCTATTTCTTAGTAACAACAAGGTAGAAATCTCTAAGAACGAAACACGATTGCTGCTTTTGTATAGAGAACAAGCTATTAAGATATAAAAACTCTAGCTTCAATATCAAGCGAGATATACTTAGTTTTGTGGTTTTACAAGGGTACAAGTAGTCTATCTCTACAACTACCCTATAGAATTTCTTCAAAATCTTACAGCTTTCTTTCTATATAAGTGCAGCAAATGTGTTAAATTTTTAGAGAATCTTACATTGTTGTTGTTGAGAAATAGACACCTGGTTTTTTCAAATTTTGCGGGGATTTCGCGTTGGCGACTCGCTTGGGGTGGCGACTCGCGTATGAAATACGTTATACTTAAAAGTATTATATTTAAAAGTATTATACTTAAAAGGATATAATAAAAGTTTTGAAATTCAACTTATTCAACAAATAGTTTCTTGAATGATTGTTTTATTTGTTAACTTTTCGCGTATGAAACACGTTATACTTAAAAGTATTATATTTAAAAGTATTATACTTAAAAGGATATAATAAGAGTTTTGAAATTCAACTTATTCAACAAATAGTTTCTTGAATGATTGTTTTATTTGTTAACTTTTTTAACATATTCTGAATGATTTAGTATCTAAAAGTCTAAATCTATAGACTTAGATTTCTACCTTAGTTTATTATAGCTTGAATAAAAAGTTAGTATCTGTATAAAGAGTAGATATTTTAATAACTAAGCTATTTTAAGCTAAACTAAAATTCTAGTCTTATAGACCTAGGCTTCTAGACTCTATTACTTTAAAATATCAGAAAGAAAGTTAATTTTTGAAGAAGTTATAGCTATTTAAATATTAGAGATTTGCTTAAATTACTATAGCAAAAACAGCGCGTTGGCCTGCCCTGCGCGTTAGCTTGTCTACCTTAGTATAACCGTCTACTTTAGTAATTCTTTAGCTCTTTTATGCGCAATCAAGCTGCCTTTACTGCCTTTACTTACTGCTTTTTGTATAATGTTGCTGCTGCTTTTAAGTTTTTATTGTAACTTTTTTTGAGTTGTAGCTACTTAGCTTTATTATATTTTGTAGCTTTACAGGTGCGCGCTTTGCAGAGCTTTTTTAGTAACTAGAAGACGGCGCTACTATAATAAACTTTGCGCTAATCAAAGCCTATAATGTTGCTCTTTCTTTTACGCTTTTTTTTAGTGTTCAGAGTGTTAGTAAGGCTGTTATTCTTGTAGTAGAGGAGCTTGTTTTGCACTTATAAAAAGTGTAATACAGCCTTAAGCTGCTAAGCTTTAACTTTTGCTTTATTAGGAACTGCAGCGTTAGAAATTTTTTGCAGCTAAGTTTAGCTATTGCTGTTACTATGCTTCTAAAGTTTTAAAGCTTTACCTTGCTTTAAAAGGTTATTGTTAAAGCGTTTCAATATAACGCCTGCATTTATTAGCTACATGCCTGTAGCTTAAAAACTCTTTAATATAAGCTGTAGCCTTATTGTAGAGCTCTATGCCGCCTAAAAGTTGCTAAAAAAAGCTCTTTTTAAGCTACTAAAGTGCCTGCGCGCACGCGCTATAGAGCTGTTAAGCTGTGTAGTATAATTGCGCAAGAGCAGCAAGAAAAGCACTATGTTAAGTAGCTAAAAGCTATAAGTTAAGTGCAGAGGAAATATAGCAAGTAAAATTTAATTGGTATTATAATAATTCAAAAAATAAGGCGTAATGTAGCTGCTGTAGCTTTTAAAAGTGGGAAATTGCTATCTAAGTTGCGCCTTAGGCTTTATATAGCAATTAAATACCTACTTAAGCTAGGCAAGCCTAAGAGTATTGTTTGGCTATCTTAACAGCAAGTTAGCAAAAAGAACTTAGTATTAAGCAACGTTTATGTTGTTTACTTAGCCTAAGTGCAGCCTGAAGGTGCCCTTGTAGATAAAAGCAGGCAGTAGTGCCTCTCTCAAATCGCATACGCAAGCAATAAGCATAATATATTTTCTGCTGCTATTTTAAATTGCTGCTATACACTTTTTTAACACCTAAACTATTTTACTAAAAACACGTTTTGTGTGCGTTGTAATGCTAGTAAAAAAGCTTTTTTTATATATATTGTATGTGTTGTGCTTGTTAAAGTTGTACTTGCGTATCCTTAAATTAAGTATGCTAAAGTAAAGCTTATATCTTTATTTATTATTAGCTTTATAGCAGTTGCGATTAATCGTAAAGCTCTATTTAGTAGTAAGCTAGTAAGAATAGCAATGCAAAAAGTACGTAACCTAGCTATTAGACTTTTTATTACGTAATTACTAACACAAAATTTCCTACTATCTTGCAGGTAAGTAGGAAGCTTTGCTTAGTGCATTTTTTTATATACTTTCCTAGTTGTAGCTCTTATTGTAAGTTAAGTAAGAGGCAATTGCAATAGAAGGTAGCTTTATCGCGCTGCTTTCCTTTGTGTCGCCGCAACAACGTTGTCTAGTCAACACTAAACTTTTTTGCAACTTAGCAGTAGCTAAAATTATTTTTAGCTTTATGGACTTCTAGATATTTATTTGCTTCTTAAATTAGATTTATAGTGGTGGAGTTATAACGCGTCAAAGTTGGGACGATAAATTATTATGATGATGCAGGTGGCTCGCGTAGCGAACTGGCTCGAGTACTGTGTCTGTGCGCAATCCGAGCCAGGTCTCAATCCGAGCCACCCTACTATCCCAACATTGCGCGTCGTCCCATCTTCAACACGTTATATCTCCACCTCTAAAAACTAATTCAAGAAGTAATTGTATATATTAAATTACGCGAACTAGGAGAATATTTATTATACTGCAAAGTTGCAACGAAATTTAAAGTTAATTAAACAACGCTGTTGCGGCAGCACTAAGTCATGCAGGAATTACATAAAACTCAGAGATGCAATAAGCAATTAATTAACCTACAATAAGAGCATAAACTTGTGTTATAAATAGAAGAATGCGCAAAGCGAGGCTTGCCACATATATAAGAAATAATACAGAATTTCGCATTAGTGATTATAAAGTAGAAGGTTTCCTAAACCTAGGTTACTTAGTTTCTTTATTACCACAAAGACAACCTTACTATTAAATTAAGCTTCAGAATTACTTGCAATAGACACAAAGCTAAATAATTATTGAAATATATGTGATACTTTAACTTGCTGTATTTAAAAAAGCAAGAACACAACGTTAAAGCTAGCAACACGTATAAAATAGATAAAAAAAGCTTCTACATTAAAGTTCTAAAACAGTCTAAAAAGGTCTTTATAAAGGCCTTATTAACTTTTAATTAAGCTAAGGCAGCTGTACAAAATAACAATTGTAAATAGGTTATGCACTTAGCTTATATATGCGCTTTTAGAGAGTTATTGCTGCTAGCTCTTGTACACCAGAGATTGTCTAGGCTTTAATTAAGTTAACTTAACAGCCTACAAGTTAAAAAATAGAAAGTTTTCTTCTTAAACTCACTTATAGAGTAGGGCAACAATAAAATAAAAAGTTTAGTATAGCTTTAATAGGTTTGTAAATGCATGACAAAAAAAATGCGCGTTGTAGTTACTTACTTTTTATTTTTAAAAGCTACAGCAGTTAACGTGGTTCACAAGCGAACGAGCGTACTAAGCAAGCGAGTGTATCCTCACTAACGCGTTAACGTTAACACGATATCACGCACTTTTACTATAGTTAATAAACTATTGCAATATACGAAATTGATTATTAGAAGCTGTTGGAGTATTGACACTCGGTTGAACACGCGGATCATCTAGTTAATCAGGTGATCCCGGTAAGCTGCTGCACGTAACGGCCCCGCTAGCTGCTATATAAGCGGGCCAGATCGTCTTATATCTCTTTAGTAGTTATTAGACACTCTGTTGTAACCCTTAGTAATTAATATACTTATTTTACTCTATTTAATTAATCTTAGTTGCCTCTTCTTAGCTCCTACAGTTATAAGCCTAGCCGCTTAATTATAGTATTAATTCTTCCTGCGCAATTAGCAAGCTAGAAGACTAACTATTTAATTACTACTTTACTCTACTCTTTATTCTCCTACAGCACAGCTAGCAGATTGCTGCAGCTGCTGTACTTCTCTCCTATTAATTATACAATCAACTTCCTACCTATCTTACTAACTAGTTAACCTACGCGCACTTTAACAACAACCTACTTTGTAATTCTACAAGCATCTTACTAAAATAAACTTGTTTAATACACTACTTGTTTTTTAAGAATAATTCTTAAGGCCTGACTAAATGAGCTAACCTAGTTTACTCTATTAAAACTACACTGCTTAGAAAAAAGTATTTAAAATTAAGTTAATCCTAATCTTCTAAACGTGCGCTTATTAAATTACTAGAAGCCTTAGTATTTAAAGTTGCCTAAAAATATTAAAAAGCCTATTGCTCTACTACTTAAAGCAAGTGCATAAGAACAAAAAAATTGTAAAATTGCTTAATGTAAATATAAAGCTTAAGTCCTTAATACTAAGTATAAAAAAGAATTATAGTAAGCTAGTTAATAAGTTAATAGTACAAACTGCTTATTATACAAAAAAAGTTGCTAAAATTAGTAATAAAAAAATTAAATTAGCAAGACTGTTTATTTTAACCTACTATTAAATACAATAATAAGTATAATTACTTAAAACATTACTAGTTTTTAAGCCTTAGTTAAGTTCTTAAAAGAAGATCTAGCACCTACAAATTAAGATACTTAGTATTAAATTACAAGACAATATAAATTTTACTTAAACAAGCTTACTAAAAATAAATAAGCTTTAAGAGTTAGTTTACTAAGCAGCAGCTTCTTTATTAACAAGTAACAACTTACTTACTTTCTAAAGTTATTAAGATTTTAGCAATTACTAATTTCTTAAACGCTTTAAGTACTAAAATTGCACTAAACTAGTTGTGTAAGAAGTATAATAAGCAGGTACAAGCAATAGCGCTTAGTAAAGCTTTATTAACTTTTAATAATTTTAAAAAGATCTTTAGTGTTTTGTTGCAGAATTAAACAACTATTTCTTTAAAAAGAAAAAAATATGCAGTCTTCTAAACTAGATCTAAATTAAATACAGCTTATTAGTTAACAAATTACTTAGAATTTATATAAAAGCAGTAAGTAATTACACGCTTGCCCCTATAAGCTAAGCATTAAAAAATTAGACTATAAACACTCTTAGATACTGCATAAATGCTTTTAACTCTAAACTGCAGCTACTAAACTATGCCTTTGAAGCAGGATACTGATTAAACTGTTAAAAAATAAAAATAAAAAGCACTTAAGTATAGAACGCTAACAAGTAGGCAACACTTGAAACTTTAATTAAGAAAGAAAGTTAGAAGACTAGCACTAGTAGATTAGCTACTACTAAGCTAAGTAAAGCATACCCTAGCTTATAAGTTTTAGTACTAATTAATATAAAAGACTTTATTAAAGTAATTAGTCTAAACGTGTTTAGTACAGCTTTTTCCGTTTATATATTGTGTTTTTGCATAATTATAGATAGTAGAACAGCAGTTTACTTAGTTAACAGTAAAGATTACTTTGTTCTAAGCACCTTTTGCAAATGTATTAAAGAAAGACACTGTTAATACAAGCACATAATCTATTTTAGTTACTAGAGTAAAAAACAGGCTGCTTATAAACGTCTTATATAGCAAGGCTAGCCTTAAAACAGCTAATCTTCTGCTTACTAATGTTAAGCTTGTACTAAGTTTTTATGTTAACATTATTTTTAAGGCACAGCTTAAGCAATTAAGCATATAGTACTTGAAATATAATTTTACTATACGTTTTAAAATAATTAAGTAGAATGCTGTCTTAATTATCTTAAAGTGTTACTTTAATCTTTTTTTTATTGAATACAAGAAACTTACTTATCACACTACTTAACATCTGCTTGTAAACGCTGTAGCACAATTAAGAAAACTTTAGTTACGTACTAGTAATAAGAATTTATAGCATTAACAATTAATACACCTAAAACAAAAAGTAATTAATTAACTATTAAATAGCAGTGTGCACACTTAAAAAAGCTAACATGTTAATAGTTAAGAGCTTAAGGTCTTTTAATCTATATAAGACTAAAGACTTATTACTAGTCTAATAGTTAATGTCTAAAGACTCTAACACGTTAGCTAGTTGCAATAAAAACTTTGCTTAGCTTAAGCAAGCTGTAGAGCGTGGATTATCTTATAGTACAAAATCCTAGCCCTCTAATAGCAGACAAAATAAGCAATTTCAAGCTTAACCTCTACTTACTATATCCAGTGCTAGAATTGCTAGCAAAAGCCTAAATTAGCTTATAAATCTTTATCTTCTACTGCGTAAGCTAGGCAGCGGGTGTAAACGTAAAGACGTAACCTAAAATCTTAACAATTAACTAGAAGGTAAAAGTATAAGTAGTGTTAATATATTAATTGCGGATTATAAAAATTCTTTATAAGTTAATTTCTATTAATTTTTTAAGGTGTTAAAGGTGGTGGTTGTTGTTGTAGTCAAAATGGGGTTTCTAAAAAAGTGAAAAGCAGCTACTCTCTACTAACTAGTCGCAAAAGTCAAAAAATAAATTGTGTGTAGTTAACAAGATTCGCACAGTAGGTGGATAAGTTCTAGAAGGAAAGCTTAGACTACTAAGTGATAATCAGGGTTGAAAAAATTTGCTGAAGTACTAAAAAACAATACCAGTTAAAACGTGTCTAACGGCAATTGCCAGCCTATAGCTAGCAATAGGATTACAGTAGGATTGCAATAGGATTACAACATAATGTAATAGAGGAAAGAAAGAACATGTACGTACTGCAGCGGGAGCCTGCAATATTTTATAAAGCCGCTGCTTATTACTTACAGCATTTTACTTTTTAAACAGCACTGTATATAAACAATTTGTACACAATACACTGTACTATAATATAGCATACAACTTCTGCAGCAAGTATCTTTTTATTCTAGGCTCTCTTGTAAAAAAAGCATTTTTTGCTACTATCTAATTAGCACCTAATCTAGTTTAACTTAAACTGCTTATGCAAAAACCTAAAATTATTAAGTATTTTAGAATTTAACTACTTAGCTAGACTTTTAAGTTTATAAATTTTTTAAACAAGTTCCTTATCTACAATATTCTTATGTATAAAAAGATTATTAAGCTTTAATTTAGCTAGTTATAAAAATAATATAAAATCTTTAAGGTATTTACTAATACTAGCGCAGTACTTAAAATTTATTGCTTTAGCATTTTTTTTTTCCTGTTTATTGTGCAAGGGCTAAGTATAGAGACTAGAACTTAGCTTAAACAGCTATTGCAAGATGTTAAATTAGCAATAAAGAAGAAAAAGGTAGAAAAGAAAAAGTAGGCTTTTTATTATTGCGTCTATAAGTAAACAAGCAGGGCAATAATAGTGTTACTGCTTTACTTTATTTAAGAGCGCCTAGCAGTAAAGCAACAAAAATAAGCAAAATAGGGCGTATTAAGTTAGAAGGCAATGTGCGTCTTTGTTTTGCTTTTCTTTGTTTTTGTCTAAACATGCGACACACCTATTGCGTGCCAGCAATGCTGAACAAGGGGGCATAAGCCCAGATACCTGTTGTTAGCAATAAATCTTTTTTTACTAAAAATGTGTCTACATAATATTTGGTCACATCAAAAGGTTGTCTTAAAAGGCCGAAGCCAGTTAATTTCTATTATACCTACCTACAAGGTATTTAAGCAACCTAGGAAAATTAAGCAAGCTACAAAACCTTTAATTATGTAGTTATAGCAGCAATGCTTTTTAAGCATAAACAAAATATAAGAGATGCTTATACGCATTGCAACAATCTACCTAAACTGCTAGAATTATAAAAGCAATTGCTCTAGTATTGAATAGGGGCTATGTTTAAAGATGCTTATAAGAAAAAGATTAATTAGTTAAGTAAAAATAAAACTTAGACTAAGATATTAAAAGAAGAAGTAAATAATTAATTACTACTTTTAAAGTATGTTTAGACTTACAAGTTTAATTAAAATAGCTTTTTTCCTAAATGCAAGGCGCAGAATATTATAAAGAGTAATCTCTAAAAAAAAAACTTTAATAATTTAACATATGCTGCAACGTTAGCAGCTAAGTCTTTTTAAGCAGCAAGAGCAATTGCAGCTAAAAATAATTTAAAGATTAGACAATATAATATCATAGAAGTATTCCTTAATGCGCTAATTACAACAGACAACTTAGTAATTTATAAAATACTAAACAGCTTTAAAAAGCTTAGAAAGTGCGTGCAGCTTAATGGCGCAATTTATAGATTACAAGACTTGCTACTGTTATAGTATAAAGAGTTCTTAGAATTACCAAGAGAGATTAGACTAATTTCCTTACTAAAGGAGCCTTGCTTTTTTTTTAATTAAGAAAGGAAGATACTAGTTTTATTTTATATAAATAATATCCTACTGCTCTTTGCAAAAAATTATAAGCAAAAAGCGTTAGATTTTTAGTTATAGATTATAAACAAGTACAAGATACAGAAACAAAAATTATTTGAATAGTTCCTTAGTATTAGAGTACTTAGAGATTACAAGAAGCAAATAAATACGCTTAACGTATTCTACTACTGCGTGGGTCAACCTAGCGCGTGGGTTAGGTTTCCTTGGCGCGACTAACTTACGTTCCGACTCTTCAATTTTATCGCTATTAAACAAGGAGCTAGCGTACATTGTGCTCGCATCTAATCTAGAAGATGCCTCTGTATCTTTTTTGCAAGTTCGCGCGTTGTGTCTAGTTTCTCTACAGTTTCTACAGCGCTGTAAAGCTAGTTAGGCTCTTTTTTAATTACTACTACTACAAGCCTTCTTTAACTACTTAGCAGCTATAGAGGCCTCTGCAGCTAACTAAGCTACTGCCTTACTATACTTTATAGTACTACTATGCTAGATCTGCTTTTGTTTACGCGTTTTCCTCTTAGTTATTGCTGCTAATTGCTTTTTAAGCTTAGTATTCTAAGCAGCTAGAAGTACAGCTTAATATAGCATGTGCTTAGCACTTTTTTTAAGCTAAGAGAAGCTGCTACTAGCTATAATAGGTAACTAAGTAAAAAACTTACGTATAAACTTTAACTAAAATCTAAACTTATAAGTATTGCTTAGAGTCTTTAATTGCCACAGCGTCTGAAAGAGAAGAGGTTTTAGTAGAGTACACAGCTACACTTTAAGGCAATTTAATATAACCTGCATGTTAGAAAGAACTAGCTTAAATACTTTAAAGGCCTTACAACAGTTCTCTGTTGTAAATACGTTAAAAAACGCGTTTTTAAAGGTAGGGAGAAAGCCTTCTTTATTAATATAAAAGATATGCTTACGTGCTAAGTTTTAAAAACACTAAAAGTACTTGCGCTTTAATAGCAAGAAGCAGACTATATTAAGTAGTTAGAAAATGTGCAATAAGTAAGGTAGCATGTAGAAGGTAAAGATCTTGTTCTTTAAGTAGTAGTCTTTAAAATTCTAGTTAAGGCAGCTTTTATAGCTATTTAAAATAAGCAGCTTATATGCTTTTACTTAACTAGCCTTTATATGCGTGTTAAAGTGCTTTAAATACTTTAAACTAAGCGCGTTATTTATTTAGCTGTTTTTAAAGACTAAAAGCTTATAATTATATAGTATATCTGCCTTCTTGTACTAGGCAGAGATATAAGCACGTTCTTTCTAGATAATAAAAGGCAGGATATAAAATCTAGCAGCGTAGACGCTTTAAATAACTGTTACTTACTTATAATTACCTAGCTAAATAAGCTTAGGTTAAGTACGTCTCTCTACGCCTGTAATAACCTTTATTAAGCTAATAACACTTATTTAGAAGCTAGTTTTGTTAAAAGTGTATACGTTGTAGTTATGTATACTGTACTTAGCTTTAGTGTCCTTTACTAGCTCAAACTACGCGCTAATTGTTTCTGCATTTTTCTGTAGTATACTCTGCCTATTTTTAGCTTAATTAAAGGCTATTTTAAGCTTAGCTAAGCGTGTTACAAAGCGCTTAGCTTAGTACTTGCTAACTAGCTTACTACCGCGCACACCTAATAGTTTATTAGCTATATCTACTACCTTATATAGCTAGAGCGCGAATCTTTGCAAATTAGGGTTAAGAATATATTAAATAATTATCTACTCTTTAGTTACAGTAAGTTTATGCTAGGTGTTGCGTATTTTTAAGAGATGCGTAATTCTGTTGTATTAGCAAGTTAAAGTTAAATAATGTACATTAAATGCCTCTACAGCGCGCTAGAGGCTTTAAAATTTATAATTATTATTAGCAAAAAGGGTAAACTTAATTCTACTTTCTTAATTAGATAATTGCACGTCTTTTTGTTGAGACATGTCGCGTTGATGAGGGAGTAGAGAGTCTTGGCAGAAACTGACCCACGCGCTGGGTTAACCCACGCGGTGGTGGAATACGTTATACATAATATATATATTAAAAAAATTGCAAAAAAGTTTCAGTTAAAGAATAGCAGCTTTTTAAAGACTTTACTGCTGTTAGAAGAGCTAATTAAGAACACTAGCAAAGCAACTAAGCAAGAGATTAAGGCTTACTAAAAAAAAGTTAAATTAGTGCTATACACAGCTATTATACTTTAACTAAATATTGATTGCTTAATCTTAAATCTCTTCCACTTCCTTACAAACCATAGTAATTAGCACATAAAAGCTATTAAATAAGTAATTGTATACTTTTATTAGACAAGATAAGATACAATCTAATATAAAAATTATAATAGCCTAGACCTAATAATTGTAGGCAATACTTCTTTTGCAAATAGTTAGAAAACTTGTTAATTGTTTTATAAATATATAGCAATCTTATATAGTAGTCTAATATTTTAGAAGACGGCTTAACAGACTACAGTAACCACATTAACTACTAAGGCTAAGCTGCTCGCCTTTAAGCATACTATAAAAGAGGATATAGCTCTTAAGTGCTTTTTCTACAAGCTGTCTCTTAATCTAGAAAATATTCAGACAGTTTAGTATAATAATTAACAAATAATTAGACTTGTTATTAAACAAAAACAAGCAGATTAGCACTTGTTTAAGACATATTAAGATACAGAACATATAGCTGCAGCAGAAATTTGCAAAAAAATTAATTAAAGTTAAATACTTAAAAATAGTAATTATGCTAGCTAATAGACTAACTAAATTACTTACTTAACAACAGTTTAAGAAGTTTAACCAGTTACTTAATTTTTAGCATATTAAGTATTTAATTTAAGGCAATAATAATCAATAAGCAAGATAATTGTATTAAGCAGCAACATTTATATACTAAGCTAAGTCTTCTCTTAGTTGCTTAAGATAATCAGGGGATTAGAAGCTAAACTAACTAAAAACTAAAACTAGGACTAGAACAAGCTTACTAGTAAGCATTAAAATTATTAAACTTGCTAAAATTTATTAACAAGTCCTGCTTAGCCTTTTAAGATTTAGCAACCTTAAGCGTATTATTTGCTATTTTAGCCTAAATAGCTAAAGTGCGCAGGCAAGTAGCATAAAGACACAAATCTAATTTATTGCTCTTATATATTAAGTTGCAAAATAATTGTCTACTTACACTAGCATACTTTTATAGTTAAAATGTATAGCAATTAGAGCAATAGCAAATGCGCTGCGTGTATAAAGCAAAAAAAAGCAGTATTCTACAAGCATGCTGTTCTTAAACTACTAGTTAATAAAAAAATTGTTGTTGTTGCTGCAACTAAAATTTTTGTTGCTATAGCTATTGGAAATTATAAGCTAGCTATTAAGTAAGCTAGACTGCAGGTTAACTAAAAGTATGAGTAGCAAAAGGCTACGTATTATAAAGCTCTTAACTAAAAAAATAACCTTAATTTAGACTTATAGCCTACTAAGTAGGATGTGTCTAGCGCAAAAAATCCTTAATATTAAATCTTTAGTTAAAGATGCTTACTAAAGTATGCTACAAGAGCTAAGCGCTAAAACCTCTTAACAAAATTTTTTATTTGTAATTAGAAACTAAGGGCTTCTGCGTAGAAAGCTTTTTAGTTAACATAGTGCTTCTATTAATCTCTTTATAGCAAGCAATAATGTTGCTAAGCTGCTGCTGCTTATTAACGTAGTACTTATTGTTGTTCTATTCCTTAAAACTAGTTAGAAGGCTAAGCAAGAAGCTTAAATAATTAGTAACTCACGTTTTTTTTTCTATATAAGGCTATAAAGTAATTAGCAAGATTATTATTAACTATATAGCATATATAAAACTAGCAACTACTGCAGCAAGTGCTACTTTAACTGCTAGTCTAAACTTAGTTAAAGCAGCGCTTAGCAAACAAACTATTAAGTATTTTTTATAGCGCTTACACAGAAAAACGTAAAAATATAATAAACTAGCAGCAATTATTAAAGAGCTTGCAGTTACTTTTTTTAAAGTAGTTAAAAGCACGTTGCGCCTTGTTAACTGTCTTGAAAGCATTTCTAGCTTATTACTATTATTATGTTGCTGTTTATGCAACACTGCTTAAGCAGTAAGCTACTATAACTTTTGCTTTAGCTTTTAAGCTGTCTTATTCCTACGCAGGCTTAATTCTTTAGTTAAGCTTTTATCTTAATTAATGTTTAAACAAAGTCTTAACAGCATACTTAACTTAACAAGTAAAACAATTAATTTCTAAGCAGCGCTACTAAAAGTCTTGCAATTAGCATATAAATTTAAATGCAGCAGTAAAAAACTTTTAATATCTTAAAGAATGGCTGCTCTCTAAATCTAATTGTTGTGCAAGCTTTTGTGCGCGCAATACTTATACTTAGTACTGTTCTTACATTGTTAACAGCAACTCTTTAAGCAACACTTACGCTTATTGCTATTTAGAGCAGACTACACTAGAAAGATTAGGAGTAAATTAGTAAAAGAACAGCAAGGCAACAAAGCATACTATATTAATAAAAATAAAAGAGAGTTAAAGATTAAGAAGGCTTAGTAATTAATAGAGTAGTAAAGTTAAGGGTTTTAGAAAGGCAGTAGACAAAATCAGTATTTATTGTAATTGCGTACAGACTAATTACGCGATTTCTAGAGTCTATCTAATATTTAATATTACAATAAGACTAAGCTGCTTGCTTAATTACTACAATATTACTACAAAGATAAAAGATTAAGCAGTATAACAATAGTTTTAAAGAGGCCTCTTAATTAAGAGTGTTAATTTAGTAAAGATTAATTACTTGCTTACAGCTTAGATTGAAGGTTTCTTACTAACTAAGGGGGTGTGTTAGAGTATTGACACTTAGTTAAACACGCGGATTATCTAGTTAATTAGGTGATCCTAGTAAGCTGCTGCACGTAACGGCCCCGCTAGCTCCTATATAAGCGGGACAAATCGTCTTATGTCTCTTTAGTAGTTATTAGACACTTTGTTGTAACCCTTAGTGATCAATACACTTATTTCACTCCATTTGATTAATCTTAGTTGCCTCTTCTTAGCTCCCACAGAAGCGCTATTATTACTTGCACTATCTATCTTAACTGCGCAGGTACGAGCGTTGTGTCTAGTCTACTTGCAACGCCTGCACCGCCTCTCTCCTTGCTCCCTCTTAGACGCATTCTTACTATTACTACAACTGCTACCTGCCTGTTTAGCTAATACTTCTTATACCTTAAACACAGTAAGAGTTTCCTCTTTTTATATATATTGCTGCTTACAGCTCTTTTGCTTATTTGCTTTATTTAAAGCTTTTTAAAGGCTGCTTTTTTTTTCAATTATAAGCGTTATTCTATATGCTATTTACTTAACCTGTTTATTTAGCTGCGTAACCTGCTTGTTAAGTAAATTTGCAAAAAACTTACAGCAGTTTCTTACTCTTTATTAAATAAGAATACTTTAAGCCTTAACTTTACACGTGTTGCGCAGTGTCTATGCCTTCTTAATAGCTACTTGTTGCAGTAATTATTTTAGTGTCTGCTCTACTATATTAAGCTTTAATAGCACCGCCTATAAGTTATATAGAACTAGACTAGCGCCTTTAAAGCTAGCTTAGATATTCTTTTTTGTAATAAACTACTTAAAAGCAGCCTTAAAAGCTAGCAGAAAGGTCTTTTTGCTAATATAGTTAGTGTAGTTGCGTGTTAAGCTTAAGATAGTGTTGCTATACTTGCGCTTTAACAGTAAAAAGTAAGCAATATTAAAAAGCTATAATAAAGAAAATAAGTGCGTAAGCATGCAAAAAAGAATAATATTCTTCTTCTTCTAAAAATTTCAAGAATTAATAAAGTAGTAGCTTTAATAGCTGTTAATAATAAGTAGTTAATACTTACTTACAGTACAGCTCTTTGTATAAGTATTAAAGTGTTCTAACTAGGCAGAAGTAAGCTAATAATTTGTTTAGCTATTAAAACTAACTTAAAAAACTAAGTTAACAAGCAGACTCTTAAACTAAACGTTAATAAGTACCTTGCCTGTAAAGACAATAAAAAGTAGTATTTAGTCACTTAACGTGTTTATACTTTAAATTATAGTAACCTACTTATAGTTACCTAGCTATATCTGCTTTTTTTTGCTATATTTTTTTAAGCTTGTAAGAACTAACTGTAATAAAATCTTGCTTATTATAAAGCTAGTTTTTTTAAAGTTGTAGATATTATTATTTATAATACTTAACTTCTGCTTTGTTACTTAAACTAAGTTAAACTAGCGCTATATAGCTACTAGATCCTTGCAGGCAGCTTGCTAGTAATTATAAAGACAGCTCTAGCGCGTATAGAGCTAAGAAGTCTGCTTAACAGAGTTGTTAACTTAGTTCTTGCTAATAAGGTTACTAGCGCGCTTATATAACAGTTTATTAGCTATTACTTAAAGGTTAAGCTTTATAAGCACAAACTCTTGCGCAAACCCTTTAAGAATATACTTTACTATAGCCTTTTCTTTTAACTTGTTTAGGCGCTTTAAGTTTATTTTGCAGTTGCGTTAAAAGCATCTCCTTACACGTTAATGCTTAAGAGTAGATTTAGAAAGATTGTAAATTTAGGCAGTATAATAGCTACTTTAAACGCGTTAGAAATAAATAATTAAAAGAGCAAGCTGTAGATCTGCTTAAGTATAAGTAGATTAGGCGTTGTGTTGTTAAGGCATCTTGCGTTTTTGTGTTAACATTAACGCGTTAATAAGGATACGCTCGCTTGCTTAGTACGCTCGCTCGCTTGTGAACCACGCTATATTACAACTAATTTTATTCATTTTTGTAACAGCAATTAAATTCTCTTTGCAATATTTTTACTTCATTCAACTTACATCTTATAGCTCTTAGATTTGTGCTTTTTAAAAAAAAATTGCAGTACTACTCTTAAGAACTTAATTACTACCTCTACTAATTGCAAGGTATTACAAAAGTTACTAAAAGTAATCTTTTTAATAACTTTTAGTCTGCGTAAACCTCTATAATGAGGCTTAATCTTATGAAGAAAAGTTTTTAAGCTATAGGCGTGTAGCTAATAGATGCAAAGGTTGTACTAAAACGCTTTTACTACTACCTACAACAATAAAATAAGGCTTGAAAAATTAGGTAGCACAGTAATAAAGATAGTCAAAAAGAGCTGTAAGAAATTTATAACGCTGCAGTACTTAATAAGTTCAAAGTTAAAGCCTAGTAGTTAGAAGCTTTATTGCACTCTCTACAGGTCTAAAACAAACTACTTTACTACGAAAACAAAAGCTTATAACACAAAATTAACACTAAAAAGAAGCAGACAACGCAGTAGATAACTTGAATAATTTTAAAGAGTAATAAGTAGCATAATAGTGCTGTCTTTATAAGTTCTAGAAAATTTTATGCTGTCTGGGGTGCACAAAGCTGCGGAACAAAATAAAGCTAAGCAACTACAACTTTAAAAAGCTTATAATTTATTTTTAAGGTGTCAAAGGCGGTGGTTGTTGTTGTAGTCAAAATGGGGTTTCCAAAAAAAGTGAAAAGCAGCTACCCTCTA
>WBOK01000587.1:0-28446 GCA_009289805.1 Alternaria gansuensis
GATTTTAGGAAGGCGGTTAAGATAGTTGAGGCGAGAAAAAGGCTAAGCCAGACCTTTCTCTCGCCTCGAAAAGTTGGTGTTCGATGTGATACGCGTGTTTCTTAAGCTCTTTAAGAGGACTTGCGTACGACTAGGTATACACACTAAGAATATGTGGAATATAGACGAGACTAGCAAGGCTATAAGGGTATGTGCAAACACTAGAGTCCTTATAGATAGCTGTTAGAGCAAGGCTTACAAGCAGTCGCTAGAGAATTGCAAGTAGGTATTAATAATTAAGTGCGTATTAGCTATAGGCAAGAAACTGCGCTGTAGAGTAATATTTAAGGGCAAGAACTTACAAAGTACTTAGTTTCTTGTAATAATACTTAACTAGCTTTATATAACCTTTAAGAATAGCTAAATATTAAATGTAATAGGCCTTAAATAGCTGTAACAAATATTTCTGCCTAAGATAGCTTTATTAGACGATTGTTAGAGGATGCTAATTCTAGACGGCCACGGCAGCTATATTAATCTAGAATTCCTATGGACCTGCAAGCAGAATAAGGTTTAGCTTCTGTTTCTACCTACTTACTTATCTTATGTGTTGCAGCTACTAGATCTCTTAGTTTTCTTAGTAGTGAAGAGATTCTACTAAAATTAGATCTAGGAACTATTGCATCTAAATAACGCAGCGCCTGTTTAAAAAAAACGCTTTATTACAGCTTATTATTACGCTAAAGAGGCTGCAATTACTAAGAAAGTTGTACAAGCTAGATAGGCTGCTGCAGGCATCTGTCTATTAAACATTAAGCAGGTAGTTAACTCCTCACAGGTAGCTTAGAGGCCTATTACACTACTACATTAGAATTAAGCTTAACCTGCTAAGAGCTATTTATTTCCCCCCGTGGACCTCGTGATCTTTTTATAGCTCAGCGAGAGCTGCACAGGAATAAGAGTATTAGCTGCAAAACTTACTAGCTTATTTAAAAGGCAGGCAAAGCTATTGCAGTAGCAAATACTTACGCAGCACAGCTAGAAGTAGAGAACAAAAGGCTGTATAGTCAACTTAAGGCTCTTAAGCCTTAGCAGCTATAAAAAAAAGTTTATGTAAATCTAAATTAACGCTTTGCAGACATAGAAACAATTATAGTAGCAGTGCAGGCGTCTGCGCTTTTAGAGTTATAAAACAATAGTAACACTGCAGAAAAAGCAGCAGAGAGAGCAGCAGCTGAATTAGTAGCTCAAACGCTTCAGTCTATGTGTACAGAGTAGCAATTGTAATTACGTTAAGAAAATAAACACGTGTTTTGTGTAGGAGTGCTGAGATTTGTGAGTGATCAACATCCCCGGGTGATCAACATCCCCGGGTGATCAACATCCCGGTCAGCTAGCTTAGGTGTCTTATTTGAATTAAGGCTTATTTGTAGATTACAACGCACTCCTATATGCCTTGCTGTGATCTCTTTTGCCGATACTGATCCGTAAGTCTTGCCTGCGCCGTTACATTATATCAACAATCTCGTCTTAGCTAGTAACAGCATTTAAAATAATATTGCAGCTGTTTGTTTAGACCACGCCTAAGCCTAAACCTCTTTAGATACGAACTAGAAGCTTTACACTATTAAGTCTGACAACACCTTAGGTAGGATCCCCTAGATCTCCTACTAACTAAAGCCTTTAGGTTTAGAACTTTTGACCTTAACAACAAGGTAAATTACTTTAGAAAAGTCGCGTAAAGTGCGCTAAGGTAGAAAAATAGAGACTACTAACAACCTATTAGCATTAGAATTAATTGCTAATAGCTAACCGAAACTACCCTAGACCCTCTTTGGAGCTAGTCTGAAAATTAACCTACTGCTAGGGTTAACAACAATCTCTACAGGACGAAGCGACTAGCAAGCAACTAGTTGTTAAGGAGGATAGAGCTAAGAAAGAAGAAGCGGATTTAGAGGAAGATCTTATCGCACCCTATAGGGACGAAATTAACTAGTTAAATGCGCAAGTTGCGCGATTAACATAAGAAGTTACGCTGTTTAGGGACACGGCCGTACTGTTTACTAAAATACTGCTAATAAAAGCAGATATACTGTTAAGCTAATTAACAGAGTATATTTCTGCTACTTCTGAGATGCTACGCATTAAGCTTATAGAGCGCACGCCTACTATTAAAAATCTTAATAATAGAACTGACCCTACGTTCTGTTAATAGCAGGCCTTAATAGAAGACTAATTAGAGATTAACTTAGATTACTACTAGAGTAAGCGCGCTCGCATAGCTCTTGTGTAGGGACACACTACTAGTATCGCGAAAGAATACCTTAAACTGCAGTACCTAGCTAATTTAGTTGCAGAATAGTTTAAAAATGTAGAAGAAATAATTGCTCTACTAAAATTATATTTTATATCTAGCAATGAACAGGCAGAAAGCTGTGCAGCTTTCTACCGCCTAGTTATAGATAAGAAAGAAACGTTTCTAGCTTTTAAGGCGAGGTTTATTAGTACTGCTGTTAAAGGGTCTGTTTTTAAGTTAGAGTAGTTTTTTTACTTATAGGAGAAAATTACCCCCGCCTTGCGCGCCCTAAATTTAGAGTTTAAATACCTATAGAACGACTTATTTAACAAGATAGTGCAACACCTTACTGTATTTAACATAGAAAAACGTAATTTTCTTATTAGACTAAATACAGATAGTAAACTAGTGTTTACCTTAGTACTACTAAAAAAGCCCTGCCTTTAATAATATTAGAGCCCGCGGCCTTCTTACACTAGCTTCTTATCTAATTTAACCTTAACCCCTACTCGCGCCACTTTAAGCACGCCTAGATTTCTGTCTAAAACCCCTGCCCTTAATAACAAGCCTCTATTAGATACTTATTTTAAGTGCAAGAAGCCTAGTCACTTTGTAAGTAATTGTACTACCCCTTAGGTAAGAGAGATTAAGATTAAACAAGAAGAATACTTGGAAGCTGTAAAACCCTACTTGGACTAGGAACAGGAGGGAAATAAAGACGCCTAGGATAACGCTCCAGCCTAGGCCTGCACAAGTATAGTCTTGCCAATATTAACCTATTAAACTTGTTTAGAGGAAAGTATTTCTAAGTTTTTACTATTTATTGTTTAAAGGGTTACGGTACCTAGCTACAATTATTAATTAATACTAGAGCCTAAAGTTTTGTATTTCTAAATTCCTCTATTACTTACACTTTTTTCTAATTACTTTAGGTTCCTATCTAAAAACTTTCTTTTAAGGTCTTTGTAAAAGGATTCCAGGACTAGATCTAGACTAAAGTAGATAAATATATCTGTCTTTACATTTAAATTAATAGTAGAAAGATTCTTAACTGTTCTTTTGTTATTATAGACTTAGGTACGCAAGATTGTATTATTAGGATTAAATAGCTCTAGCTATTTAACTTATTGCTAGACACAGTTTAGAACTAAATTATGTGGCTTACAAAATATCCCGCTATATACAATTCTGCCCTCCCTATCTTTATGCAGTTAAAGGAACCTTCTAATAATAAGGTTGCGGAGGAGGATATCTAGCGGAGAAACGCGCTTTAGGAGAAGGATAAATACTAGAGAAGGCAAAGCCCTACAACAGTTTTAATACAAAGAATCTGCGGCCTTTTTTAGCTTTTAAAAGCTTGTTTTACTTCTAAAGTTGCTAATCCTAAACTAGATCCTGTCTAGTTAGACTCTACCCTACGCACTGCTATTATTTTAGTAAATGCTTTTTATTATTTAATAAAACAGAAAGAAAATAAGTTTTTTATAATAAGTATTTACGAGATTAATTGTTTGTTAAAAGACTGTATAGATTTTAATAATCCTAATAACGCTAAACTAATTTGGGACTGACTTCTATTTGTCTACAATTCGTATTAAGACGTGTTTAGCAAAACTGCAGTAGACTGACTGCCTAAACACTGCTTGTACGACTACAAGATTATCTTTACTAAACTACTACTAAATTAGTTTAGCCCTCTGTATAAGCAGAGCACTAAAGAACTTAAAGCTACTAAGACGTTTGTAATAAATAACCTTAAGAAAGGACATATTAATCTTAGCAATTACCTCTTTGCCTCCCCTATTCTCTGTGTTTAGAAGCTTAGCGGAGACGTTTAGATTTGTGTTAATTATTGCAAACTTAACGCAATTACTTAAAAAGACTTGTATCTAATCCTGCGTATTAATAAGCTATTAGCTCGCACGCATAGAGCCTAGTTCTTTACTAAGTTAAATATACGCGCGGCTTTTAACAAGATTAGAATAGACCTGGACTCTAAGGAGTACACTACTTTTTAGACCTAATACAGAACGTATAAGTCTAAGGTGTTGCTATTTAGATTATGCAACGGCCCTGCTACCTATTAACGTTACATAAACAATGTGTTAATTAAGTATCTTAATAACTTCTGTATAGTCTACTTAGACGACATCTTTATCTACTCTAAATTAGAGGCAGAACATGTTCTCTACGTACAAAAGGTACTAGAAAGACTACGGCAAGCAGGCCTCTAAGTTAATATTAAGAAAAGCAAATTCTATGTTATAAGGACAAAGTACCTAGGCTATATCTTAACAAACTAAGGGCTAGAGGTAGATCCTAATAAGGTAGAACCTCTTAACAACTAGGCATAACCTACTACTATTATAGGTGTAAGATCGTTTCTTAGGTTTACAGAGTTCTATTAGCAATTTATACTAGAATACTTATAAATTGCTAAACTACTTCTTGCACTTTAAAGCCCTTTAAAGCTATTTGTATAGAATTTAGATTGCAAGGAGGCCTTTAGAAGGTTAAAAGCTGTATTGCTAGAAATCTCTACTTTATACTATTATTACCCTAAATATAATACTAAGGTAGAGACTAACGCATTAGATAGTATTGTTGCAAGCGTACTTTCTTAGAAATAACTAGATAAGAAATAGAGTCTAGTAGCGTTCTTTAGTAAGGACCTATCTAGGTCTAAACTAAATTAGGAGATTTACAACAAGGAACTTTTTGCTATTATTACAGCGTTTAGTAAGTAGCGAGCTAAATTAGTATTAGCCTACTTTAAAATTAACGTGTATTTAGACTATTATTTACAAAAGTACTTTATAACTACAAAAGTCTTAAACGCTAGGCAAGTACGTTAGGCTAAGGAACTTGCCCTATTTTCCTTCCACATCTAATACACCCCTAAGAAAGATAACGCCTGCGCGAATATCTTTTTGCGGCGCAAGCAGGATGTAGAAAACCTAAAGTCTACTAAAACTAATAATTATTTGCAGGTCCTACTTAGACCGCACTAACTAGACAACTAAATTAACTCTAACCTTGCTTTTACCTATATTGCCTAACTTTACGCTTAGATTTCGTCTCTGCGCGTAGTTAAAGCTACCTTAGAGCCTATAACTCTAGATTTACTAGAATTAATTAAATCTATTTTACAAATAAATCGCACTGCGTTTAAAAAAGAGTGTAATATATTACTAAATAATTACTAGATTAAAAACAAATTACTTTTATACTTAAACTACCTTTGCGTACCGCCTAACTCTATACTCTGCACCTAGATAATCTAAGAGGCACACGACTAGGTTTTCTCTGCTTACCCTAGCGCTATTAAAACCTATTAGTTAATTGCCTTAAAATATTACTAAAAAGGTATAGAGGCTACCTGCAAAAAGTATGTACAGAACTGCATAGCCTGTCGCAAGGCACATCTAAGACAGACCTAAATCCCTAGGCTAATTTACCCTCTACTAATCCCTAATTATCTAATGCAACACTTGTGTATTAACTTTACGAAATTCCTACTAGATAAAGCTAGTAACAATTAGATTATAGTTGTAATTAATTATTTATCTAAACAGGCTATTTTTATCCCTTATTACAAAACAATTAACGCAAGGGGTATAGCTAAATTATTTATTTAATAAGTGTACTAACTTAGCTACACATCTAACACTATAATCTCTTACTAAGGACCTTAGTTTATATCTAGTTTCTAGTCTAAGTTCTGTTAGATCCTAGGCGTTAAGGTTAAACTATCAACAGCCTACTACAAAGAGACTAACAGTTAGACAAAGATTATAAACAAATATATTAACTAAAGGCTTTAGCTCTTTGTATTCTACTACTAAGTCAACTAAAGTAGACTACTACCTCTAATTAATAAAGCACAAATTTCCTTATTTTATTCTGCCCTAGGCATGTCCCTGTATTAGATCCTTTACGGATTTAATCCTAAATAGAGCTAAGACTAGAAGCAGCTAGCTAACACCCTTACCCTAACTAACAAAATAAACTACAAGAACGCGTTAGCCTTAGCTACCTAAATGCACAACGCTTAAGAAACGGCTCAAACCTCTTTAGAGAAAGCTTAAAATTAAATATAAACTATAGTAAATTATTACTACTACCTAATTAATTAGGATGTTAGAAATAAGGTTTTTCTAGACACAAAAAACCTTACGACTAATCGCCTAAGCTAAAAACTATTAGCTAAATAAAAAGAACTCTTTAAAGTTTTTAAGAAAGTTAGTTACTCATATTACCTTAAGTTACTAAAAAAGTCGTAAATCTACAACGTCTTTGCACTAGAACTATTATATAAAGATTCTTAGGACCTACTTCCTAGATAAGAAGCTCTAAGGCTAGCTTCTACTCTAATTTAAGGCGTAGAAAAATAAGAAGTTAATAAAATTCTTGCTAGCAAAGTATATTGCTTAAAGTTAAAATACTGTGTTAGCTAGGTTAGATACAATCTACACTTTACTTAGTACCTAGCCTTAAATCTTATAAGGGCTTCTTATAAACTTAAAGCTTTCTATAAAAAAACTCCTACACATTTAGCTTCTCTAAGGTCCTTAGCAAAGTAAATTATAGCCTAAAAGCAAGAAAAAGAGGATATAACTTTACTGCAAGACGATAATATGTAAAAAAAAAAAAAATTCTTTTAATAAGTATCTAGTAGAACAGCTGGGCTACCCCTAAACCAACCCTAATTCTGCCCCCCCCCCCCTACCCCCCACCCTCACTTAAAGATCTACTACTGCTTTCCTCCTCCTCCCTTGCCTCCCTTTAGAGGCGCTGCTCATCGTCCTCCTCCCCCGGCGGAGCAACTAGACTACTACTACTAGTTCCGCCCCGGCGAGCAAAGGCCTCTAAAAAGGCAACCTAGCTGTTTAGTAAACAGACAGCATCCTAGATCTCTAGAAGAACCTAGTAAGTTAAAACTAGGATTAAAGCTATAGATAGCTCCTTCTCCTAGCTCCTCGTTACCTAGACCTTCCTAGCTAGGACAAGGGCCGCCGCCTGCACCTGCTCTTTAGCAAGGAGGCAGTCCTCTGCTAGATTCTTTCTGTGCTCTGCAGCAGCAAGGAAGTTTATAGTAGTAAAGAGTTTAAAGAACTCCTCTTTAACGTACTCTAGCACCTATCTAAGTTAACCTTAAGTTTAAAAAGGCAAGACATATTAAACTTATAAAGAAGCACTTCTTTTTTTACTGTGCGCAGTAAGCGTATTTCTTAGACGTTTTAAAGTTAAACTAATGTTTAACTCTAAAAACGCCCTGCGCGAAGGCGCGCACTAATTGCAGGTAAATAAGGCAATACGCCTCTAGTAAAGCCTCTAAAAGGCAACGCAGCAGTATAGTGTGTATATATATGTGTGTGTGTATGTGTATATGTGTGTGGTGTTTTAGAGAAGCAGAAAAATTAGACACAACATATTATAATAATATTAAAACAGCAAACGCTTAAGGCTAGTCCAATACTACTTTAGGTTAAAGTTGCGGTGACTGCCTATTAGAAGTCTACAACAACAACAAAAGATGTTATAAAGTTAACAATAAACAAACAACAAACATGTTAAAGAATATACACAGCTACAGGACTAGCTAACTACTAGGAGGGGGGGTAGTGTAACGAACACGTTACAACTCTATTATCCTTACCGTTATCTTAGGATCTTATCTGTATCGGACCTACTCCGGTCCTGGCCTAGATCGCAGGTATAAAGACAGCTCAGGACCTATAGTTGCTTTATAGATTTTTAATATCTTTTTGTACAAGGCCTATAAGTGTCTTATTGAAATTAAGGCTCATTTGTGGATCACAACGCACTCCCATATGCCTTGCCGTGATCCCTTCTGCCGATACTGATCCGTAAGTCTTGCCTGCGCCGAATATTAAGTTACAGCATAATAGCTATATATAGCACTAATTTAACTCTTTTTTAGTAGCCTTTAATCTCTTGCTTAGTTGCTTTGCTAGTGTACTTAATTAGCTTCTTTAACAGAAGTAAAGTCTTAGAAAAGCTACTATTCTCTAGTTTAAACTTCTTCCCGATCTTGTTAATATATATATTATATATAAGCGTAATTGTTTGCTTCTTGGAATCTCTAATTTCTTAGAAACTAAGGAACTATTTGACTTATTTTTGTTTTTGTATTCTATACTTGTTCATAATTTTTAACTCAAGATTTATTACTCTCTACTTATATATTTTACAAAGATCAATAGGATATTATCTGTATAAATTAAAACTAGGATTCTCTTTTTTAAATTAAAGAATAGGCAGGGCTCTTTTAGTCAAGAAATTAGTTTAATCTTTCTTAGTAATTTCCAAGTCTTTTTATACTACAATGGTAGCGAGTCTTATAATCTATATAGTGCCTAGTTAAACTGTACACACTGTTTAGGCTTTATAAAGCTATTTAGTATTTTATAAATTACTCAGTTGTCTACTGTAATGAACGCATTAAGGAATGCTCTTACAAAATTATATTATTTTATTTCTAAGTTATTCTTAGCAGTAATAGCTATTGCTGCTTAGAGTAACCTAGCTACTAATGTAGTAAAATATGTTAAATTAATTAAGTTCTTTTTTTAAAAATTACTCTTTACAATAATCTACGCCTTAGATTTAAAAAAAAGCTTTCTTAATTAAACTTATAAGTCTAAACTTACTTTATAAGTATAAGCTAATTATTTACTTCTTCTCTTAATATCTTAGTCTAAATCTTATTTTTACTTTACTATTTAATCTCTTTCCTGCAGGGATTCTTAAACATAGCCTATGTTAGATACTAGAGTAATTACTTTTATAATCTTAGTAGTTTAGGTAAATTGTTGCAATACAATTAAGCATTTTCATTATTTAGTTTATGCTTAGTAAGGAAAGCTACTATAACTACGTAATTAAAAGTCTTATAGCTTGTTTAGTCTTCTTAGATTGCTTGCACACCTAGCAGGTAGGTATTATAAAAATTACTCTTTAACAGATTCTTATAATCTACAATTATTGCGTTAACACTACTTATACTTCTACTCTTTAGTTAATTGTTAAGATCCTAAGTTGTATTCTTACGCTTACGCCTACTACCTAGCTTACATAGTAGAAAATAATAATTTATAAGCTAATTTAGGCTTTTACTAGCAATTCTAGCACTACGTTTAGTAAGTAAAAGTTAAGCTTAAAAATTACTTAATCTATCTGCTATCTAAAACCTAGGATCTAAAACTACAACATAATCTATAGTCTACAACTTGCCTACTTTAAGCAAAAGTTCTATTATAATAAGCTAGCGTGTTAAAGTCTTTAGGCTTAAACTATTAAACTAGTAATATGTTATTAGGCTTATTTAAAAGAGGCTCTCTCTCTTTAAGTAAAAACAAGTTAGCTACTCTTAGCAAGCTTACTACTAATTAACTATTCAGTACTTTGCAATGAATTACGTTGTTACTCTCTAAATTCTTTAGTGTAGGAGTAAGTTTTGAAGTAGTAAGAATAGTATTCTACTACTAATTTAAGCAAATTCCTAATAGTGCACTAGCCTCATACTTTATTTGCTTAGCGTCTTCTAATCTACTCTTATTTTTAGTAGATAGGCCTTCCTTACTACTTAACATAGTACATAAATCATCCCAAAAATTTTAGTAGTTAGCTATATATCCTAATCTACACTTCTTTAAATAAGCAAGACTTCTAAGTTCTCTTTAAAATTAACTAGCTCGCTCCTATAAAGAATCTCTTTAATCTTAATAACTTAATGTTTGAGTATCTCTTCCTTATAATCTCTTTAATAAATTAACGTTTATTAAAGCTTATATTATAAGAAGTAGTTACTTAAATATGAGTTAGTACTTATATATAGTATATATTAGAGGCTTAATAACTAACTTAATAACTAATATAGCCGCAAGAATTAACTTATAACTCTTAATAATTAAGCTTAGCTACCTTCTTCTTGTTTGAAGGGTAGGCTCAGCAGCTATAGGTAGGCTGGTAAATGGGTTGCCTCGGGGTTGCTAGTGTGGGTTGTTAAATATCTTGGCGAATACTAGTTCGAATTAGGTGGATCTTGATTCATTAGAAAGATAGAATCTAGCGCTAGGCAATTGCTTTATAAAGTTTTCTCGTTACTCTTATACTACACGAGCTAGAGCTAAAAAACAGTAAGAATTTAGGGCAACCCAACCCCTAACCCACGAGAACGTAAGTTGTTAAATAACTTTTTTCATATTAGAGATATCAAAACACTTCATATTACAAAAACTGTCAATTACGCTAGATCTAAAGATTAATCTGGAAATTTCCAAATTTGGACTAGTTTTGGCCCGGATCCAGCAAAGTCTAAAAAATCGATTTTCTAGCCTAGCTATAGGTATAGATTCTACCTTAGTCAAGGCGTAGATTAGCAGTCTAATATCTAATCTTAAGTAGTTAATAGTATTAAAAATATTTCCTAAACTATTCTTTTAGCACTTAGTTAGAGAATTAGTAGCTATAGATCTTAGTAAGGCTTGTTTTATGTAAGTAAGCTATTGCATCTATAATTACTAGCTAAAGCTTAGCTAGTAAATTAGCGCTTATGCGCAATTTAATAGCATTTATAATTAGTTCTTAGCTAGCTCTCTTTGCTAAGCCATTAGGCTTATGTATATATAGCGGTAGCGTTTTAATTACTATCTCTTTCTCTATTGCCTATTCTTTATATCTTAATTGACCTCTCTAAGGTAGTGTAATAGTATTGTTATCTTAATAAATTTCTACAATCTTTTACTAATATTTCCTCTTAATCCTTATAGCAAAGCCTTAAATTACTAGCATAATATTATTTAATATCTTTAACTAAATATTGTTTATATTCAGCTTGCCTAAGTAGTCTTTTTTAATAATTGATGCCTATTTTTTAAGTAGTTAGCTAGTTAGGAAGTTAAGTGAATCTTATAAGATCTTATAAAAAAGTTATAATAATTTCTTTCTTAGTTGCTGTAAAATTACTTGCAAAGTATAATGTCGCATATATCAGCCACGCGCCTCAGCCACGAGGCTCTAGCCACGAGGCTCTAGGCACAAGCGTCAAGGCATGCGCGGCGCGCGCAGCGCCAAGCGCCAAGCCTCAGAGCCTTCACGCTGAGGCTTAGAGACTTTACGCCAAGTTCGGAAGAAAGTATCCGAACTTTATAGAGTACTTGCCGGGCTTAGAGAAATCCCTCCAAGCTCTACACTGCTCTTTACAGACTACAATATTTCTTTTATATATAGAGAGCGTCTTAGACGCAGATAAAAAGATAGAATTAACTATCTAGTTCTCTTAAACTACTGTTACTAGCTCCTTGTTCTCTACAGTTATAAGCCTAGCGCTTTGAATTGCAGTTTAGATTCTCCCTGCGCAACCTAGAGTACGCTAGCAGTAGTTTAGACTTTCTAATTTGTTTAAAAACACTCTTTAACCTACTAACTAATTGCACTACAACAATAGCGAGCGACTCCTCTTAAATTACTAACTCAGCGCGCCTCTTAGGCTACGCAAGCTAGACCTACTAGTATACTTAGCTAAAGTTCAACGCTAAATCTAAAGAAGTCTGGGAATATATAAACCTAGAGGCTATTGTAACTGTTAATATATTGATAGGGCCGCCTCTAAGGCCCTTAGTGCCTGCAGAGGACTCTGCTAAAGAAAAGCTTAAAGCCTACAACAGAAAGCTTAATAAATATTGAGCAAGGTATGCAGACTAGGCCGCACACGCGCGCGCCTTTTAGCATATTTAGGACTAGGCCTACGCAACTGTTAATAAGCAGTTACTAGCTCTAATTATAATAAGACTTGCAGACGGACTAAGCTAAACTCTTAATAAGCTTGTTAAGTAATTAAGGCTTAAACTAGCGCTAACAGACGCTGTTAACTAAATAGTAACACGCTAGGAATACCGCGCGAGCCTTAAAAAAGCAAAGCTTAGTACTATAGAACCACGAGCTTAGTACAACAAGTGGTAGACAAGCTAACTAAAAGCTGAGGGGCTAAAGATCCCTAAGGTGGACGGCGCGCTTGCCGTATTCAACTTTCTAGACGTAGTAGGAGCCAAATACGCTCCTAACTAGGCTAGCACTACAAAAACGCTTTACTAACAGCAACAGACGCTTAGGAAGGATTATCCTAATCTAGACTAAATAGGTTAAGTATTTTTAGAGATACTCTACTAGCGCTTAATTAGCTTACTAAGCTCGGCCAAATCCTTAGGAGCCTACGCTACATTAGGAAGCTTAAAACTTTGTATACTAAGACAAGGCGCTAAAGGTGCAGGCTAGAAATATAGCTACAAGTGCCCCTGCAGAGATAGCACTAAAGAAACGCATCTTTAGAAGCTAGTAGAGTGCTACGCACTCCTAGCAGCAATTGAGGCCTGCTTAAAGGTTAACTACAATATTAATAAAGAGAGGGCTAGGAAGATTTAGGACTACTTGCATACTAACTAGTATAAAGATCTTTGTAAAAAGCTTGTTAAAGCTAGACACAAGCTCTCTTAGTAAGAAAAAAGCAAGTTAAAGCCTTTTCTAGGCGGTATAGTTATATCTTTAATTGACTTAGCGCTTCTTAAAGAAAACAACAGCCTAGGTGTATACTACACTAGCGATTTTGACGCTTATGTACTATTAGAGAGCACTATACTAGACAGTAGGGCCGCGTTGTATTTAGTAAACAGCAGGGAACTACTCGTACTAAGCTCCTTCGTACCCGCTAGGGAAGTGGAGACAGTGGAGGCAGGCACTTAGGCCTTTTTTATTAGTGGCTAAGGAACTTGTATCCTACGACATGTTCTGAATAGAACATGTGGCAAGAAAACTAAGGACCTTACGCTTATAGATGTAGTAGTTGTTAAAGGTTTTTATTTTAATATTGTCTTAGAAGCTTACCTACACAGAAAAGGAGTCTAGTACCTAGGCCTAGATAATACTCTCCGCTAAGGCACACTAGGCAGAAACGTTGTACTAGCAAGGCTTAACTGCCGTTACAACCTCTTATTCCTTAAATATAAGCCTCTATTTTCTTATCCTAAGCTTGTTATAAACGTAATGCCTGTAGTTAGAAGCTTATAGGTAAAACATCTAAGGAGTAACTTAGAGGACCTTTAGCATGCTTAAGCAGGGCACCTAAGCCCTAAGGCATTAAAAGCACTTTTTAACGCAGCTTAGGGCGTAAGGATTAAAAAGATAGCACGTGTTAAGTGTAAGCACTGTGCTTTAACTTATACAAAACAGGTTATTTCAAAACAACAAAAGAAGCCCTCTCCTTAACTATACTAGAGGATTTTATAGGACTGATTTAACATGCCTTAAGGCTGTTTAGGAGAACAATAGATATAAGTAATTAAAAACGCCTTTAGTGGCAAGCTTTATGTATACATCCTGTAAGCGAAATCTATCTTAGAGATTATTAGAGCTTTTTACTATCTTAAGGCACTGCTTAAAGCTTGTTATAAGCTCTAGATAGTTAAAATTACACAAGATAATAACCCTTTAACACTCTTTTAGTAAGGGACGTTACAATACTAAACATAGTGTAAGAAACGCGGCATTACTATTAAGCCTTCTTTACTAAATACACATAAACTAAATAGAGCTGCTAAACGAGCAGGACAAGAGCTAATAATAAAATTTATTAAAATAAGGGTAAGCGCAAACCTACCTAAGAAACTCTAGCTAGAAATTGTTAAGGCTACGGCCTAGCTTTATAATATAAGTTCTTCTTATGCGCACGGCTTGCGCTTACTAAACAAGCTTCTTAAGCAATAGAGCAGGGGGTACTTTAAGTACTACGACCCTAAGCCTCTTAAGAGCCTTACGGCTAACATAAAACTAGATTAGAGCGGTATATACGCCTACAGCTGCCGCGCCTATTCCTTAAACAATAATAGAGCGGCTAGGTAATATAGGAAGAGCTTTAAGACTTTTCTTAAAGGCTATATTAGTTACTTAGTAGGCTATAGAGCTTCTAACATATACTGTATATAGGTCCTAGCGCTTAACTAAGTTATTACGACGTGTAACGTTACATTTAACAAGACGCTGTACTACTAGGGACAAGCTTATAAGCTGCCTAGGCAGGACGCGGTACTTATAGATAACACTCTTAATAAGGACAAAATTAGTAAGGCTAGAGAAGTACTTAAGCAGCTTACTAGTATTAGTTAAGTAGGGGTAACAACACAGAAGGCCTTATAGCTAATAAGCAATTAGCTAGTAATAGAGACTGTAGAAGGCCTGTTATAGTCTTTAACAGGTAGTACGCTAAAAGCACGTAAGAAGCGTTAAGCTAACGCTTCTTAGAGAATTCGTGCAAGGCAGAAAGGTCCTTTAGGACAGCTACTAACGCCTAAGGCAATGCTAGCGCCTTCTTTACTAGGAGCGTAAATGCTAAGGGAGGGCACCTTAGCTTAAAGGGCTGCGGGTAGCAGTAATAAGCTGCTTAGCTCCCGGGAATTGTAAACTACTAGTGGATTAAGCTTGACAGACGCGCAGAGACTCTTACAGTCTTAAGGGGGAGCGGGGATTACTTCTAAAGATGCTTAGCGCGGTGCTAAGAATCCTACAACACTAACTAGAGCCTCTTAGAATTTTCTAGCAAAGAGACTTTACAAAAAGAAAGTATAGGGACCTTCTGCGAGGAGTTCCTTAAGGCTAAAGAATAAGGACTAACGCGGTCCTAACGTAGAGGGTGCGGGCGTACACTGCCTGTTATATAACCCCCTTTTTTTTTATTGCAGTTTAACGTCCTTTCTCAGCCTAAGGCTATATAAGACGTGCAGGCTAGGCCTGCAGGTAACTATGTAGGGTTCTATCTTAATTACAAGGAGAGGTTTATCTAAATGAAGGTGAGGCTCGTAGCCTAGGGTAGTTTTAACGAGTGTCTCTCTCAGTCCTTTGTAGTAGTTTTAACGAGTAACTCTCTCAGTCTTATGTATTGTAAGAGGTAAGTAGAGCTAGTATGCTATATAACCCCTTAAAAGCTCCTAAGCTTAAGGCACTACTCCCTTAATTTTAGAACTATAATAGAGAGCTAATTACAGTCCACACTGTAATAGCAGCAGCTCTTAGAAAGGTTAATTAATCTTAAACGCACTTCAACAATCTCCCAAAGCTTCCAAATAAATAGAAGGACCTCTACAACTACTAATATAGAACTCTATTTAGATAGGCTAGCCAAAAGGAGATTGATACTATACTTACAAAAGGCACCTGGATAGAAGAGGAGACCTTTAAGTAAAGGACTTACTACACTTAACGTACGCGGCAACACTAGCCGCGCGATCCTTTAGGCTCGCAATTGCAATTGCAGCCGAGTTCGACATAGAGATACAGCAGCTCAACATAGTAGGCGCGTTTCTTAACGCTAATATTAGTGATAAAACGACAGTCTTATGCGACCTACTGGACAGTTACAAGCGCCTAGGCAAGTGCGTTAAGCTTAAGAGAGCCTTATACGGCCTAAGAGACTCGTCTTTATTATAGTATAATAAGTTCTTGAGCACACTGAAGAAGCTCGGCCTGCAGGCCTTAGCTAAGGAGCCGTGCCATTTCTTTACTAAGAACCGCGCGCTCCTCCTAATATTCTATGTGGACAATATACTCCTTATGTATCATTGAACTCACCAAACTAGAGCCTACAAGCTCCTTAAATTCATTCAAGACACCTACAAGGTTGAGGATAAAAAAGAGGTAAGCTAGTTTTTAGGGATAATAATTGTAAGAGATCGTAAGAAGCGCACAATATCGCTACTACATAACACCTATATTAACAAAGTCGCTAAAAGGTTTGATTTAAACGCCCTTAGCAGGTTCTCTTAAACTCCTTTGCTCTGAAAGAAGCTAGTTAAAAATCTAGAAGAGGCCCTGAAGCCTTAAATCAAGGCCTACTAAAAGCGCGTAGGCAGCGCGCTGTACACAGCTATTATGCTGCGTCCTAACGCTGCCTACGCAGTTTCTAAGCTCTCTTACTTTCTTACTAACCCTTTAGAAGCTTACATAAAGGCTGTGGATTACCTTATACAATACCTCTACCATACAACGCATAAGGGGATCACATACGGCGATAACAACAATAAAGAGCTTATTATATATAGAGACGCGTCTTTTGCAGATAATTTAAAGACTCGTTAATCTTTTTAAGGCTACATTATTATGCTCTTTAGAGGTCTAATTGTTTAGAAAGCAGCTCGTCAAGCTACAGTAACAACCTTAACTACAGAAACCAAGCTCCTCGCATTAGAGCATGTAGCAAAAGAATCTATATCGCTTAAGAGACTATTTAAAGAGCTTAAGCTTGTAGTCTTAGAAGCCTAGAGGATCTTTTGTAACAACTAACAAACTATACGCCTAGTTGTTAGAGAGCAAGAAAAGATAACTACTAAGCTTTATTATGTTGATATACAGAACATAAAGCTATGCTAGAAGCACGCTAAAGGCTTGTTTTAGATTAAGTATTTACTAACAGCTAAGATGCTAGCTAATGGACTTACTAAATACTTGTTAAAGCAAAAACTTAAGCACTTTAAGGAGCTTATTAATATAGAACGCGTGTTACACGAAGGATTACAAGAGAAAGAGAGTATAAAAAGGGAAGAAACAGATGTTTAATTGTTGGGGTAGATTAGCCCCCCACCCCTAGGGAACTTATAAGATTCTAGGAGGACAACCTTCTTCTAATAGGTTTTTAGGTAACTAGGAGGTTAACTAGCTTATCTAACAGCTCCTTAGCGCGCAGACGACGCGCAAGGAGACTGTTAGAAAAGCTAACAAGCTTCTTCTAGTTATCCTAACCCTCCTCCTCCTCTACCTTACCCTTAAGGCCCTCCCTAGACTTCTCCCCCTTAGCCGCTTCCTTTAAAAGGATGCGGACAGCAGCTTGTAGGCTTTTTAGCCTGCTTACTCTGCAATTTATTAGTATAAAAAACTTAAAAAAAAATAAAAGAAGAGCTTATAACAGCGCATCTTTTTAAAGCTTAGCAAAAAGCTTTTTAGCTAAGAAGACAGCAATTTAAGGGCTTTAATTGTTAGTAAAAGCTTAAAATTTAAAGGAAAAATACTTATAGAACCTTATAGGTCTTTTTATTAGAGTACTGCTAGCAGCGCGTCCTAGAGCTAGAAGCCCTGTCCTAACAAGCTTTATTAGAGCTGCTAAACAAAGCGCTCTTAACGTACCTAAGATAAAGCACGTCGCGATGCGCACTAGGTGTGCCTTAGCAACTAGGAGTTGCTGCTAGAGTCTTACCCCCGCAGGCGGTCTTTACTAAGGTTTTAACCTTACTTATACGCCCTCTAGACGTGCAGGCTAGTACTGCACCTAAAGCAGCACTAGTTAACTTAGCGTAAGAAGCGCGTTTTAGGGGTAGCTGTGCTACTAGCGAGGGCGGCGACGGCGGCGGAGGCAAGGGCGCGGGCGAGGGCGAGGGCAGCAGGGCGGCGGCGGCGCGCGCAGAGGCGCGGGCAGCAGCGCAGGCAATAGCAGCTTTTTATAGTTTTAACTTCTATATAGAGTTAGTAACTAAGCAGAAAAAGTGCTAAAATAGAGCTAGAAGCTGTATAGGGGTATAGAGTAGTGTGTAGTAGCCTAAAAAGCTATGTAAAAGTATAGTAGCACCTATAAAAGCAATTAGTATTGCTTTTAAAGGATTTAGACAAGTTGCTAGGTAATACTTACAGCAGCTATAGTAGTGTTAGATACTAAGCCTAGGAGGCTTAGAAATTTGTTATTATTTTAGTGCCTTGCGCTAAGCCGCGCGTGCGCAGCATGTTATAGGACGCGCTATAACTACATAGAGCTCTGTACAGCCAACTAAAGTCTTAGTTACCTAAAGGGTGTGTCGCATATATTAGCTACGCGCCTTAGCTACAAGGCTCTAGCTATAAGGCTCTAGGCACAAGCGTTAAGGCCTGCGCGGCGCGCGCAGCGCTAAGCGCCAAGCCTTAGAGCCTTTACGCTAAGGCTTAGAGACTTTACGCCAAGTTTGGAAGAAAGCATCTAAACTCTATAAAGTACTTGCCGGGCTTGGAGGAATCCCTCTAAGCTCTACACTGCTCTTCACAGACTACAATATTTCTTTTGTATATAGAGAGCGTTTTAGACGCAGATAAAAAGACAGAATTAACTATCTAGTTCATCTAAACTACTGTTACTAGCTCCTTGTTCTCTACATATAAGCTATTGTGTAGTAATTGTATTTTAATAGCTTCTTACTAGTGATCTTAACGTTCTACGCTAAATAAACTAGAGCTTTAATAGCCTATTATCTTATATAGCCTAATTAATAATGCTATAAATCTTTATTACTAGTGCGCACTTAAAGTTTCCTTGATGATACTACAGCATTAACAAGCTGTAGTTAAGCAGTGTTATAAGTAAGTTGCTTATATTTAATAGCTAAAAAATTAAAGTAACACTCTAAGTTAATTGGGAAAACATTCTTCTTAATTATTCTAAATTATATAGTGTAATTATATCCTAAGTACTAAATACCTGCCAATTTAGGCTGTACTTCTAAGACAATATTAACGTAGAAGGCTAGTATAACTTTAACATTAGTAAGCAAAAAATAAGCTTTATTAAGGCTAGCTTTGCCATGCAGGACGTTCTTAAGTAACCTATTTTTTATCCTAGCAACTAGAATAAATTAAGTGCTTGCCTTAACAGTCTCGTTCTTATTACATTTGCTAAAGGTGTTTAGTACTAAGTAATCCTTGCTATCAACTAAGTAGACTGCTGCTCTACTATCTATAATTGTACAAAGAGACAAAGCATAAGGCGTAAAGGCTATACTAAACATGTTAAGCCTAAATTCTTTAATAACGTCTATTAAGTTTATTAGTGCTAAACTAGTAAGCTAAAATATAATCTACTGGACTTATTAGCAGCTAATCTGCTAGTGCTAGCCTTCTAGCTATCTTTTTTAATCTAAGTGCGCAGCGTTGCCTACCTATTACTGTTCTATTAACTAAGTATTTTTTTTCTTATTGTCTAACATCTTAATTAGTTTCTTATTAGTAAAGACTAATTTAGTAACTGTAGTTTGTAGTTAGAAACAATTACATAGTATTTAGAAATACTTGTTCTTTAATCTTTTACTTCGCTTGTAGAGGCAAGAATATAAATACTTACTGCTTTTACTTAACTTTAGCTTCTTAGCGCTTATAGATTATTAAGCTGTACTTTATCTAAATCTAGTTTGGAATACTATAACGTGTTTCCCGGGTTGGTGGCTAACCTGGTATGTAGCTAAGCGAACACTAAGCGCAACACCTGCGCTTTAACTTCGCGCATTACAAACACAATATATTAAAAAAATATAGTAAGCTAATCTATTCTTTAGACTCGTCGCTATCCTCAGGATTCTCTATTTCTACTTTATAAGTGCGGGAGTTATGTTTTTTCTTACTACAACGTCCGCAGTGCGTTACACCGCGCACTTTACGCGCAGGTTCTTTGCTAGCATTACAACTACTACTATCCTTCTTAGCAATTAAGTTACTTACCTCCTCTACTATTAGGGTTTTCTTTATTTATATATACTTTTGTTTTCTTAACTAACGCTTTATAAGTTTATTAATTACGCTTTACATGCGCGCTTGTCCCTTCTGTAATAATACTATATTATGTGCAATTTGCTGCGCGCCTTTACTTAGCTAGTAAATCTTTTTATTTAATAAGCTTATAGAGGATCTATAACAGTTTTAGATCCTTTGTTAAATAAGTATAGCCTGCGCCTTAATTTTATAGGCGTTGCTTAGTGTCTGCGCCTTCTATGCAGCCTGCCTTAGTAGTAATAATTCTAGAGTCTGTAACTTTACATTAAGCTTTAATAGAACAGCTTATAGGTTATGTAGGACTAGCCTAGCACTTCTAAAGCCTGCCTTAATATTTTCTACTATTAAAAACTGCTTAAAAGCTAGTTTAAATGCTTAGAAGAAGGTTTTCTTACTAATAAAGTGTATGCGGTTGCGTGCTAAAGCTAAGATCTAGTTGCTATACCTACGCTTTAACAGCGCAAAACAGCTAACATTAAGAGGCTATAGTAGATGCGACGAGTGCGGAGGCATGTAAAGAAGGATTATTTTCTTCTCCTTATAAAGATTCTAGAATTTAAGCAAGCTATAACTTTTATAGCTGTCTACAATAAGTAGCTAGTACGCACTTATAGCGCTCTGCTTTGTATACTTATTAAAATGCTCTAACTAGGCAAGAGCAAGTTAGTTATTAGTCTAGCTGTTAGAACTTACTTTAAGAATTTAATTATAAGGTAGATTCTTAAACTAGACGTTAATAAGTATGCTGCCCGCAAAAATAACAAAGGGAGAGAGCAGGTACTCTGCAGCACCTACGCCTTAGATAATAGTAACTTACTTATAGTTACTTAGCTAAATTCTTTTTTTTTCTTAATTCTTTTAAGCCTGTAATAACTATCTGTAATAAAATCTTGCCTATTATAAAGCTAGTCTTATTAAAGTTGTAAATATTGTTGTCTTTAATCCCTTACTTCTGTTTTATTGCATGCACTAAGCTAAACTAGTGCTTAATAAGCGCTAGATCTTTGCAGGTAGCACGCTAGTAATTATACAGCTAGCTTTAGCGCGTACAGAGCTTAAGAGTCTTCTTAATAAACTTATTAACCTAGTTTTTCTTAACAGGCTTACTACCGCGCTTATG
This sequence comes from Alternaria gansuensis, assembly GCA_009289805.1. Lineage (NCBI taxonomy): Eukaryota > Fungi > Ascomycota > Dothideomycetes > Pleosporales > Pleosporaceae > Alternaria > Alternaria gansuensis. The sequence goes on from WBOK01000587.1 coordinate 20,964, forward strand.
TAGTAGTTTATTAGCTATTTCTTAAACAGTAGCCTTTATAGGGGCAAATTTTCTTATAGACTTGTTAAGAATATGCTTTATAACAGCCTCCTCTTCTAATGTATTTATGCGCTTTACGTGCGCTACTTAGTTGCGTTGCGTGCGTTTCTTGTTGTATCGTCGGGCTAGCGTTCTTTAGGGGATATTATATAGCTTTGCAGCTTAATTAACGCTTTAAACGCATCTTGTATTAAGATTAGAGATAGCAAGCTGTATATTAGCTTTAGCATAGGATAAATAACGCGCTTGTAGTTAAGACATAACGCAAAGTTAAAGCGCAGGTGTCGCGCTTGGTGTTCGCTTAGCCACATACTGGGTTAGCCACTAACCTGGGAAACACGTTATGTCCTTTTCTTTTTAAAGAAGTAATTAACTAATTCTGCAATAAAATACTAAAGATCTTCCTTATATTATTAAAAGTTAATTAAGCTTTACTAAGCGCTATTACTTATGCTAGCTTATTGCACTTCTTACATAACTAATCTAGTGCAATCTTAGTACCTAAGGCGTCGAAGAAATTAGTAACTACTAACGGCCTAATAACCTTGAAGAGTAAATAGATTGTTGCTTATTAATGTAGGAGCTGCTACTTAGTATACTATTGCTTAAGGCCTATTTGTCCCAAGCAAGCCTTATCTAGGTAGGATCTGTACTGCGCCCTAATTAAATACTAAGTATTCTAATCTGTAGGTGCAAGATCTTCTTTTAAGATTTTTACTAAGGCTTAAAGACCAGTAAGGTGTTAAGTAATTATGCTTATTAACGCGTTTAACAGCAGGTCTAAATATATAGTCTTGCCAATCTAGTCTTTAACATTAGTAATTTTAGTAACTTTTTTTATTTATTAAGCAGTATATACTTTATACCTATTAACAAGCTTATTATAATTATCCTTCTTATACTTAGTGTTAATTATATAAGCTTTATATTTATGTTAAGTAATCTTATAGTCCTCTTGTATTTAAGCGCTAGCGCTAGGTAATAGAGCAACTAGTTGCTTAACATCTTTAGGCAGTTCTAGATACTGTGGCTTCTAGTGATCTATTAAGGGCACGTCTAGGAGATTAGGATTAACCTAATTGTAGATGTCTTTCTCTAAGTAGTGCAGTCTTAATAGACTAAACTAGGTTAGCTAATCTAATTAAGCTTTAAGGATTACCTCTAAGGCAATAAGTAGTGTATTAGTAAGGTCTATCTTAGTAAGATGCTTTGTAGGATCACGAGTGTTACACGGGGGTTAGCTATACTTCTCTAGGCTCAGTCCGTACTAAGGCGAGGTAGACTAAAGCGGTAGTCCGTGAGGTATTGTAGGAAATGTCCAGGTGGAAAAGAGTTATCGATGTTAACCAAAGGTAAACAATACCAATTCTATAAACAATAGAATAACTAGTTAACAATCTGTGTAAGAGATAAACTATTTGAGTTAACCACAACAAGTGTAATAATAAGATCCATCACATCCTTATACCCGTTGCCTTTGTCCTGCCATCCCTTTATGCATGGCCATCCCAGATGGCTAGCCTTAGCGGGATAGTAGTCACGTGATCGACGCCCCGCGCAGATTATTACCTTCTGGCGTAGTGGCTAGTTAACCCTCAACCATCGCTCGTACGTTAAGGAGAGGATCCTTCTTGTTACTTACAACAACGAGGTAGGTTATTGTTAAGGTAAGCGTAGGTTAGTTAGTTAGTTAGTAGCTATATTAACAATAACAGTAGCTTGTAGGTTGTAGGATAAATTGGTAGAAGGTTAATCGTATAATTAAGTGAGTAAGAGGTACAGCAGCCGCAGCAATCTGCTAGCCGTGCTATAGGTAAGTAGAGGAGAGTAAGGTAATTAAATAGTTAACCTTCCAGCTTGCTAATTACGCAGTAGGAATTAATACTACAATTAAGCGGCCGGGTGTCACGCGGGGGCGGCAGGCAGGGAAGATAGGTGCACGTGATCGGTATATTCACTACGTATCGCAGGACAGGGTCAGACTAAGACGAGGACGTAGCTCAAGGAGCGTATAACGGGGCGCATTCGCGTAGGAATTTCAGTAATCGCGTAGCTGCTTGCTTACTAGCTTAGCGCGCTTTTATTGGCTATCTAGGCTAGCGCTGTGACAGTACTCCCCTCCTTAGGCAGAGCTCTAACGACGCGATTAACGGGGCTTGTCTAGGTAACGGCGGTAGAAGTTTTTAACAATCTCTTGGGCGTTCTTAACGTAATCAGCTAGTTCTTTAGTGGGTTTGTTATACCTAGCCTACTTTACAATATACTTTAGCTAGGGGCGGCCTCTACGGCCGCGGCGATTCTAACAAGAATCTAGAATATCCTTAACTTTCTATTCTTTAATTCCCTTAACTTGGACAGGAGGGGGCGGCTTATAACGCTGTCTAGGTAGTGGGTCCGTAGCCGTAGGACAGAGGAGGCTAACGTAGAACACAAAGTAAATTTTTATTAAAGTAGGCAGTTTTAAACAATAAGTGTATAGGCTTATAGCTTTTGTAACCTTAAAAAGTTTTAAGAACTTCTAGTTAAGTTTCTTTTATAAGTAGGTAGTCTTAATATTCTAGGCGTTTAACTAGACTAGGTTGTTCTTAAAAAACTAGCAAGCAGGCTTACGTTTTCTATTAGTATACTTCTTATACTAGGCTTGCGCGACGCAGATCTTAGCGCGTAGGTACTTATAAATAGTCTTTATCTTTAAAGCTAGATCTTTAGCATCTTATGCAGCTAGCTATTAGCTTAGTTTAATAGGCTTAAATTTTAGGCAGGGGTAGAAGCTATAGTTTGCAAAAAATAGCGTTGTGTAAGTACTTTTATTATTAGCGTTGTTTACTGCAAACTTAGCTAGCAGTAGCTATCTCGCCTAGTTATCCTGTAGGTATAAGACTTGACCTTACAGGTACTACTCTAGAAAGGAGTTCGCTCTCTCTGTCTGTCTATTAGTCTCTAGGTAGTATGCAGTTAATAGAAAAGACTAGATCCTTAGGCGTTAGGTTAGGTAGCTCTAGAACTTAGATACAAACTGTAGTCCTTAATCTAATACAATAGTCTTAGGGAGGCTATATAGCTTTTAAACGTACTTTATAAATAGGCATAATACCTCCTTAGCGTTACAGGTACCCTAGCAGGCAACAAAGTGCTTTATCTTAGTAAGTCTATTTACTATAACTAAGATAGCGTTAAATCTATTGCTTTTAGGCAGATACGTAATAAAATCCATTAATAGGTCTTGCTATGATTAGTTAGGTATTAGCAGTAGCTTTAGGACTTCCTGTTTTGCCTCTTAAGACGTTGTAATTCTCTTATAGGTGTAGTAGTTCTAGGTCTATTGCTTAACGTAGCCTAACATTCTAGGCTAGTAGTACTTCTAGAACAAGGCTTTGTAGGTTCTTAATTAGCCTATGTAGCTAGAGACAGGGCTCTTGTAGTACATCTGTAGCAGCTTAGCGTGTAGCTCTAGATTAGAAGGTACATACAGGCGGTTCTAGTAGTATAGGTAGCTCTTATATTCTATATATTTAGCTAGTATAATCCTTTTATAACAGCTCTGCTTAGTGCGGAGAGCTTGCAGAATAGACTTTAAGTCCTTATTATTTTAGTATTTACAGGTAAACAGGTCCCTTATAGCTAGAGGCAGTAGTAGAGTAGATCTCTTTAGTAGTAGTATTAGACGGGCTAGCTTAGCGGCTAGGTCTAGCAAAGCTAGTTTAGGGATTAATGTAGCATAGGCGCGCGTGATTAGGAACAAGCAGACAGTATAACTATTAGCAAAGTAGACTCTCTTTTTAAGTTTTAAGAAAGCTGGTAGTATTAGCAGCGTATTAGTAAAGCAGGCAGTAGCTAGTATAGGTATTATAGTAGGCGTGTCTAGTAGGGTTAGAGGCAGCTTAAAGTTCTCTTTCTTTAGTACTACTTAGCTCTAATACTGTAGGCGTTTATCCCCCTCCTTAGGCAGATTTTCTAACCTTCTAGTTAGCGCGTTAGGCTTTGCGCCTAGCTTGCCTAGGCAGTATATAATCTAGAAGTTAAAACAAAATAAGAATTTAGACTAGTAGGCTTGTTGCTAGTTTAGTAGCTTTGTAGTTGTAAAGTATTTAAGGTTATAGTAGTCTATAATAACTTAAATTAGCAATGTAGTTTCTTTTAACTCTAGTCTTTATTCTTTAAAATAGCGCACAATTGTAAGCAGTTTTTTATTATATATTTTATAGTTACACTTAGTTGTTAAGTGCTTCTTTAAAAAAAACACTATAGGTTGTAGTATCCTGTTATTTCTGTACTAAGATAGTACTCCGGCGGAGACGTAGTCTAACGCGTCCGTCTCTAGGATAATCTCCTTTTCCTAGTTAAACAGGGCTAGAATTAGGGCCTTAGTAAACGCATCTTTTAAATAGTTAAAAGCTTTTTAGCAGTTACTATTCTAGGTAAACTTAACACCCTTTTTTGTAAAAGCAACTAGTAGGGTAATAATCTTTAAGAAGTCTTATATAAACTAGCAGTAAAAGTTACTAAATCTAATAAACGCTTATACGTTAGTTAAGCAGAACAAGGTCTTCTATTTTTATATTACCTTAATTTTCTTTAGGTCTATGCAAATCCCTTTGCGTTTAATAATAACGCCTAGAAAAGTAGTCTTTTTTTTTAAAAAATTCGCACTTCTAGATCTTTGTATACAGCCTAGCTTTTTATAGTATAGTAAGTACTAGGCGCAGGTGTTGCTCGTGTTCTTCTCTAGTTCGGCTGTAAATTAGGATGTCGTCTAGGTAGGCGGTACAGAAGACGTCTAAGTATTCTCTTAAGGTATTGTTAATAAACCTCTAGAAAGTAGCTAGTATTCTTAACAAGCTAAACAGCATTACTAGGCTCGTATATAGGCCAAATTAGGTTTAGAACGCAGTTAAGTACTTTTAGCTTTTCTTTATGTGTACGTTGTTAAAGGCAGCAATAATATTAACTTTAAAGAAGTACTTTATTCTCTTTAAGTTGTTTAGGCTTTTCTTTACAAGTAAAAGCAGGTAACAGTTTTTTATAAATATATTGTTTAACCCTTAGTAATCTACGCAGAACTAGAGGCCTCTATTAGGTTTCTTAACAAATAAAACAGGCGAGGCAGTAGGTAAAGAGCTTAGCTATATAAACTCCTTCTAGAGATTTTTTTCTAGCTATTCCTTTAAGGCCTTAAGTTCTTTTTAAGATATTAGGTACAGTAGTCTAAAAGGCGGCGTCTTGCCTTTTAGCAAACAAATATTATAGTTATGTAAACAGTGTAGCGGGAGCTTCTTTGCCTCCTTAGGCAAGAAGACGTCCTAGAAGTCTCTTATCTTAGGTGGCAGCAAGGTCTTAGGGTCTAGTAAGTTAAGTGTGTTAGGCTAAGATAAATAGCAATTTATCTGCTCTATTATAACTGTAAATATACAGTAGTTCCTTCGCACGTACGCGGCGTAGGCGTTAAGCAACACCTTCGCGATGTCTTAGTTCTTTAATAATTTTAGCTAGTCTAGTAGGTTAACAAGGCAGGCCTTAGGTAGAAGTTAGTGTAGAGCGTAGACTTTATTTAGTTTTTCTAGAATATTGTAGTATTTCTAGCAGTATTTGCTTTTAAACGTTAAAGTGTAGCTAGCAAAGCTAATTCTTAGGTAATGTTGTTTTAGCTAGAGTATACTAAAGATTATAGAGTAATGCGCTAGCTGCGTTACATTTAGGCAGATAGTTTTAGTGTAGTTTTCTACTTATATAGTAGCTTTAACGTAGTGCGTAATAGTACCTTACTCTAATAAGTTACTATTAAATATTATAATACTAAAAGAGTTTTTTAGTTCTTGTAGAGGTAGCTTATAGCTTTTACCCTAGCTTTAGTCTATAAATTTTTTACTCTCTGCGCTAGAGTTAGTCATTGCGTACGTTAATATCATCTTCTCTTCTATCTTTAGCAAGATAGGCAGAATTATTATATTAAACCTCTAGTTACTTTTTTTATGCACTAAGAGTCTCTTAATAAAGGCCTTAAAAAGGTAAATTAAGAGCTGCTAGCCCTAGTTGCACAACTTTAGAGCCTAAACATAACTTAGTTTAGGCTTATTCTATTTAACAGGTAGTCTAGGCTAGGCAGCAGACTAGTTATTTAATAGGTAGAAGGAGAACGCGGGGGGCTAACAGGGCGAGGGATCTAAGGCAAGGACATATAGAGAGACTAGTAAGTAGCAGAGAGACTAGGGGATTAGTAAGGTGCAAAGAGGCGGGTATTAGATTTTAAGTAGTAGGCTACTTAATAGCTCTTAAAGCTATAGCAGAAATACTTACCTCTTTCTCTATAGCTATACAGCATAGAAGTCCTTTACAAGCTAAGGTTTATAAGTTTATACGTAAGTGTAGTGTTTAGCACTACTAGGCGGGAAGAGTCTATTTGTCTGTTACGCGTGTCTAGACTAGAAGTTAGCTTAATAGCAAAGGCGTAGCTTACTAGAGGAGTTCTAGTAAGTAAGGCCTAGCAGTTACAGGCAACTTGTTGCTAGTGCTGTTAGTAACAGTTGTTAAGCTTCTATAGGTAGCTAGTATAAGTAGAGAATTCCTAAAATAAAGGTAGGTTATAAAGCAGCATATCCTGTAACTTGCAAAATATTCCTTAGAATAGTAGAGGTGTAAGTACACTCTCTAGCATGTCTCCATCTAAGGCTAGTTGTTAGAATTTAGAGAAGTAGGCGCTAAAGTTAAAGTATTTCTATTATAGTTAGAAGAGCTTATTTTAGGCGTTCTAGGCGCGATCTAGGTCTTTAAATACTTACTCTAAGTATTCTAGCATTTGCAGGTAGTTAATAAACTAGGGGATACTATATTAGATTTTAGGTAGCATTAACGCGTACGCGCTGCCTGTAAAGCGGCCTGCAATGTAGGTTATTTAGTTAGTAGCTAACAGAAAATAGTTAGCATTTACATTTATTTTACTATATATTTATTAGACAAACTGCTAAAGGTTGCTACAAGTTCTATTAAACTCTTTTAAGTTAAGTATTTTCTTGCTAAGGCTAGCGGTTCTAAAACGTAGGAGAGTAACAGGCGTAGGCAGTCTCGCTAGGTTATCTACGTGAGCTTTAGTAGTAGCTTAAGAAGATAGAGTAGAAGCGCAGGAGATTTGTATAGTAGGGCTTATAGCAGTAACAAGGTAAGATTTCTTAACCTTAAGCTAGGTAATCTGCTTCTAGTTAACAGCAAGTTGCTCCTTCTAGTAGTAGATAATTCTGTCGCGCTTAACAACAGAGGTCTAGAGTTCTTGCTTAGTAGTGCGCGCGTTACTTAGGCAGCTCTTAAGGCTCTGTAGGTACTAGTAATTATTGCGTAGGTACAGCAGCTAGGCGTTAGGGTCTCTTTGCCACACCTGAGATCAATCAAGCTAGCTTGATAGCTTGATTGGAAGATTGATGCCAAGCCAAGCCAATCAATCCAGCCAAACCTC
>WBOK01000588.1:0-28676 GCA_009289805.1 Alternaria gansuensis
TTCACAAAAAAGATATGCCGAAAGCTATTTTTGCTTTTTTCTCAACATGTTTTAAGCGAGATTACAGGCGCAATTGTGCTAACTAAGTAGCTTACTAAGCAGCCTATCTTGAAGAAGAGGTTCTTAGCTTTGCAAATCACTAACCTCTGTTAGTATAGCCCTTCTAGTTATTGAAATATAAGGCTTTGAAAACTATAACTTCTTTGATTTCTTTTTTTTTGTCACCCCACTGTATAATTAGTATATTTCTTATAGAGCTCCAATGTAAGAAGTTTCTTGAAAGTAACTTCTTTAGAATTGTTTATAAACTTTATAAAGTTTTTATTTATAGCTACCTGTTTAAATCAGGTAGGTTATTTGATACGTATGGTAATAGAGTAAAAGATAGATTTCCATATTTTTTGTTTACATTCAAATAGCGTAAAAAGAGACTATTTGAATTATAATTAGTTGTTTGTTTATAGGCTAAGGCGAAACAGTAGGTACTTTCCTTTTAACTTTGTTAGAAGAAGCCTACCTAGTTTAAGGATTATAGCAAGAAAGTATATATTTCTTGCCTAAGACGCTCATTTCTTCAGGCTTAAGTTTAGAATTCTATCTAGCAGCACTACTTAAGTAGAAGTTAGTAGGAATTTAAGCTCCTAAACTACAATCATTTACATAGTAATATGTAGAAGGTTTATTCTTTACTTATTTACGCCTGCTGCAGACAACCTTTAGCACAGTATTTTTAAGCTAATAATTCAGTTAAGAGTACTAATAAAAGAACTTAATCATACTATTATAGTTTTTAGGCTTAGGATAGTAGAGTTTACGCTACTGAAATTTAAGTATAAGATGAAAATCTACGTAAGTGTTTACTACATGAGCTATTATCTATTGAATGTAAGTATTTATTTCAAGAAAAAACTTAACATAGTAAGAATTAGTCTTATAGCTTCTTTATTATTGCATTTATAAGTAATTAGTTAAAAAAGTAAGATTTGTTTAGAAGCATAAGTTAAATCTATAAGTTGTTGCAATATAAAGTTACTATTAATACTATTATTGCTCAATATTCTACAGCTATATAGAACTTTATAGTTGCAAATAATGTATATACAAAAAAAGAATTATAGAAAGTTTTTTTCTTTTTAAGATAGTTCTTTTCTCTAATTCTAAACTCTTTAGAGCAATATGTTAGACGTAGAATTTATTATACTTATAAAAGAATTAGCTAAGTATTCTTGCTATGGCTATATATATTCTTTAAGTAGCGTGGTCTTTAAAGTTTTTAGTTTTCTAATTTGTTAGAGTTAGAAGACTCTTTAGCTTAGTACTCTTATATAGGTTTTAAGCTAAAGTTATCTTCTACGTATATATAAACGTATCGTTAATATATAGTATTTATTTTAGAAGGAGCTAGCTTTTAAGGTATTTACAGGCAGTAAATGTAGATGTTTAAAAGAAAAATAGTTTAAACTTTCTAATAAAGGCTAAAGAGATTAAGGCTTTTTAAATAATATTTTGCCCTACTTAGAGCAGCTTATACTATAAGGTGTTAACGTATTCTTAGACTTAGCAATTACTAAAGAAGTAAAATTTAAAATAGTAAAAGGTTTATTCTAGATGCATTAAGCTTATTAGGCTAGATAATTGTCTAGCTAGGTCGCGTTATAGTTATTAATACATAACAAAATGTTAAGCAAAAGCTTAAGAAATACAATTACGGTTTATAAAAGTAATTAATACATTTAAGCTAGCTGTGTACTGTTTAATAAGTTTTTACATAAGCTTAATGCTCTTTAAAGAATATATAACTTTAAGCTTATTAGTAACTAGGCGAAACTTAACGTTAAAGTGTACTTTAGCTTTTAGTTGAGCTTTGCGTTCTTTGAGACACATATGTATACTAGCGTGTTTATAGTTGCTTTATTTATAGTATAGGAATTTAAGTTACCTTGAATTCTAAAGAGTGCCATAAAGCATTTTATTTCTATTTTATATTAGTGACTAAAGACCGTATTTTCTCTAGATAAGGCGTCCTTAGCGGCTTTAAAACTATAAGCAAAGAGAGACTAAACGCGCTAAGCTAAGTGTTGCAAATACTTACTATTAGCACGCTAGTAGTTAAACAAAGAGTAAATAAATTTATAAAGTTCTTTTACACTTTTTTTAAAAGTGTGTAGCTTTAAAGTTTTATAATTATTAGTGCTATCAAATTGTAGCATTATATTAAGTATATGCTTAAGTTCTTAGAGCTTATATTGTACGGGTGATGGAGTGAATAAAGACATACTACTACGAGGGCAGAGATCACTAGCGGTTAGATTATGCAAGAACGAGGTTAGTAAGATAATAGTCTTATTATAAGTTAGTATAGAAACTATTAGTAGAAGGAGACGCCTATTTATTGTTAGAGTGTATGAGTTGAGTTGTAGAGTAAGTAGCTGAATCGGGGCTTGACAATCTTTTCGTATATAGGAATATCGCGGATGAGGGACTCGTTTAAGATTTTCATGAACTCAGAAGTCCAGCCAGGTGGTTAAGTTTTGAGATACTCGATGAATTCAGGCGTTCTCATAAGCAGTTCGAGTTGGACTAGATCAGGTGCTAGGTAGACGGTAGCAAAGGATGCTTTTTTTAGAAGAGAGCTTAGAATAAGGAGATGCTCGCCGCAGAGGTTGCACGCTATTGCAGTGTATTGTATGCGAATCGTTCGTATGCAGTGCTGTTCAAAAGGTGAGAAGCAGTAAGTGAGAAGCAGCGGCTTTATAAAGTATTGCAGGCTCCCGCTGCAGTACGTACGTGTTCTTTCCCTCCTGTATCGCATTATGTTGCAATCCTATTGCAATCCTACTGTAATCCTATTGCTAGCTATAGGCTAGCAATCGCCGTTAGACACGTTTTAACTGGTGTTGTTTTTTAGTACCTTAGCAAATTTTTTCGACCCTAATTATTGCTTAGTGGTCTGAGCTTTTCTCCTAGAACTCATCCACCCACCGTGCGAATCTCGATGACTACACATAATCTTTTTTTTTGACTTTTGCGACTGATTAGTAGAGGGTAGCTGCTTTTTACTTTTTTGGAAACCCCATTTTGACTACAACAACAACCACCACCTTTAACACCTTAAAAATAAATAAGTAGAGTAAGTAGATAATAAGTCTCCCCCCCTTCCTTCTACAATACTCGGAAGAGGTTTTATAACTTAAGATTAGGTAGTTGAGCACTAACATAGCGTGCAGGAAAGTATCACCCTATGCACTAGCATAACCTTTTTCTTTCTGCAAGCTTGGGCCTATTAAGCTTTTGATTTTATAGAAAGAAAAGAGAAAAAAACTAACAGAACTAAAAGAATTAAGTAAAAGAAGTATAATATAACTACTTAGGTTACTGCATAGTATTAACAAATCTTATATATATATAGTAGCCACAGAATCTAGGTGTCTAGAGAGCACCTAGATTCTGTAGGCTTAGCAGTTTTCTTACTAGACACCTCACAAGTGCGCATCTCTATTATATTGCTATTTTTTACTTCTTTAGACACTTACTTTAGCAAGTTTCTAGAATATTAGTAGTTAACGTGTTTAGTCTAAACGTAGGTGCTGTATTAATAGAAAAAGTAGGAGCTTAAGTTTCTAACATTAATTAAAGGCAACTATAGTAAGGCTACTTAGTTAGAGTTGTTAGTACTAAAACGTTATTTAAACTAACTATACTAACTTTAGAGCGTGCAAAAAGAAGGCGCTGTATAAAAAAGTATAATACAATTTTTATTTCTCTAAAAAACTTGGCGCTTATCTACCTTTAAGCTAAGCTCTTCTTAAAGACGCTAGAGAGAATTAGCTTAATAGAAATTAGCATTTTACTCATCTTAGTCCTTTATCATGTGCAGAAGGTTCTATCTATTAGTAGAAAAGTATAATTAGTTAGGAATACCTTAAGCAAGATCTGCACAGAAAGTGTTCTTTTTTAATTCCTACACTACTAGCTAAAAGTTAATAGTTTTTTACTAAACGTAATCGCGAATTTTTTTAATATAATGATTAATTTATTCTTTATTAGTATTTTATAGCAGGTTATGTAGTTTTTTGCAGACAAGAGGATTGTTCTACTTAGTTTGTTTAATAAGAGCTTTCTAGATCTTGGACTTGTACTTAGTACAAACATTAGCAGAGAATAGCTAATTAATTCCTTTAATCTTGTTAGAATAACTAAAAAAAGTGTAAGAAGTAGTAGTAAAATTTCAATAAGCCTTACAAATTTCTTTATACGTTCCTATAGCAGTCACCATTATTACACTATCTTGAATTATAACGAACTAGGGGAGAATAGTACAGTGATTATAAGTAGTTAGCCTAGTAGCTTTATAAAGTAGAAAAGGCAATATAATTAAAACTTATTCCTTCTTACAGATTTACTTTATCTATTAAGAGTTAGGAACTACCTTCTATACATCTTCTATCTAGTTAGTCTTATTTTTTTTCTTAAGGCTGTTTAATATTTGAAAGCTTCCGTCTTTACGCTAGCGTAAGTACTCTAGCATATGCTTATAGAATTCTAGTAGCATCTTAGTATAGTTGTTTTTGTCCTTATTATTCAACAAGACACTACCTTAAATTATAACAATACTAAGACCTTCTTCTATTGGACGCTTAGGGCTAAGGTCAATATAATTAAAGTAAGCTTAGTCGCTCTTACAAGCGTCTTAAGTTTAATAGAAGTAAGAAATTAAAGTATACTCCATGTAGAGTACAGTATATTATAATTAGTTTTTTAAGTTAGTGCGTATAGCTTATTAAATAACTAAGCAGTATATTTTGCGCAACTACTTAAAGTTTAGCTTTGCATTAATATGTTATTAATAGAAGAAGTACATCTTGATAAAATTTATAATAATCTTCTCTATTTGTCTGTTTCTAAAAAGCTATATATAGGCATTAGTAATAATACTTCCTATACGTTAGAAGTTATCCACCTGTAGTTAAGATTCTATAGTGTTAGTAACTTCATCCTAAGTAGGGAGAGAGTAGAAATTAAGTTAAGAGAGTTAATATTAGTAACTATAAAGATTCTTATCTTGTTTAGCTAGGCAACACTTACTAGACAAGAGCTTAGAAATAACTAAGTCTAATTAGAATTTGTGCTATTAGCTCTATTCTATATACAGTAAAAGCAAACACTTATTAAGTATAATAAAAGGCATAGCTCTTTGAAATAAACTTATAAAACTTACAATAGTGCACTTATGCTTCGGCCTTTTAAGACAACCTTTTGATGTGACTATACATTTTGTAGACACCTTTTTGGTAAAAAAAGATTTATTGCTAACAACAGTATGTAAGCCCCCTTGTTCGGCATTGCCGGCACGCAATTAGTGTGTCGCATGTTTGGATAAAAACGAAGATGCGCGATATCCCTCTAACTAACCCTCTTAACTAATGACTATTTAACGCTAACTATTTACCGCTAACCGCAACTTCTATTGTCCTGTCGCTATCTTAGCAGTGTTACAGTTGCGGCGTTTAGTGCCTATTCTTAGATGTAAATAAACAACAACAGCATTACTATCTATACATAGCTCTCTTATCTCTAGAGGCAACTTACAAAATCCTCCTGCTTATTAGTTTGTTTTAGCTACTTAATAGCTGTTTTAACACGCCTTTGCTTTTTATAAAGCTACTTTTAAATTTTTTTACTAAGGTTATATTTACGTAAAAGGAGATTACTAAAGTAATATACTTTTACTACACTTAAACTATTAACATGCGTAGTATATATAGTATACTAGCTAAACTAGCCTTTTACAGTTCTTGTTGTAACCTTAATATTTATAACACTAGACGTATTAAAAATGTCTTAACTATAGTTATATTCTAACCTCTGCACTAACTTAACTACTACAGGGACTATCGCTACTAGCTCCTTTTTAACTAATAGAAGTAGCCGCTTAACAATAGTAAACGCCGGCTTTATAATCTACTACTATAGCTTCTAGTATAGTAACTTATTAAAGTCTAACTTTACTTAATATAAGCTATTAGTCTTTGTGTTAAAAGGGGAGAAGAATAGTTTAAGTATTATATTATTTATATACAAGTTGTTTGTATGCAGTACTGTGTAGTGTAAGAAACCCTAAAGGTAAGAAGTAGTAGGTAAAAAGCTTTTATAAAGAAGTATTACAGGCTTCTACTGCAGTAACGTATATATCCTTACCCTTCTCTATCTCTATTGCAATCTTGTTGCCAGCTATAAGTTAGCAATCGCCGTTAAACACGTTTTAATTAATGTCGTTTTTTAGTACCTTTAGCAAATCTTTTTAACCCTAATTTTCGCTTAGTGGTCTAAGCTTTTCTGCTCTAAGCGCTTAGCGCGTAGACCTTATCCACCTACCGTTTAAATCTTGTTAACTACACATAATCTTTTTTTTGACTTTTGCAACTAATTAGTAGAGGGTAGCTGCTTTTTACTTTTTTTGGAAACCCTATTTTAAGTACAACAACAACCACAACCTTTGACACCTTAAAATTAAATAGTGCACTTATAAATAAAACACACTTGCTTATACAACAAGTTATAAGAAATAAATGGTTATTTAATATCAACTTTACAATACTACTTTTTAAAAACTTTAACATAATTAAAATTAGTAATTAGCTTCTTTACATCGGCTTGCTTAAGTAGTTTAAGAGATATAGAAGTAGAATTTATACAATAACACCTTACTTAAAAGGTCTCCTATTTCTAATTACAGGTATCTAGCTCCTCGTCTATATAAGAAGTATTATCAAGCTTAGTTTCTAGTTGCATAGTTACCTATTAGTAGGCTAGCGTTGCCTTTAGAGCACAAGAGCTTAGTAGAGGTAGTAGAGTAGGAACTTGTTAGTTAATAGCCTAGGCCCTAACTTGTCCTTCTTAGACGTTAGCAGCATCACGCCTTTATTATATAACAGTTCTTCTGTTGATAAGGGTCTTGAGGCAGTTCCTTGTTGTAAAGGTTATTTTATACTGTAAACTTATAAATACCCTTATATAGTAGCTTTACTGTTGCCTAGTTAGCTAGCAATATATATGATTCTTTAATTAGGTTCTTTAAGTTAATTTAATGTACTACTACGGCATTAAGGAAGTAAGCAGCATTCTTGGGATTTATACGCCTTAGCACAAAGGCTATATCTAATAGTTCTTAGTAGTTAAGCAGCGTGCAAGGTATGTAGATACTAACGCATTTTTAAACGAACTTTAGAGCTAGCTTCTTTACTACTTAAATAGCACTACATCATTCTTTAGCTCTCCTGTCCCACAACAAAGATACTTTACTAATAATAAAATAGTAGTTTTAAAAACTTTTAATACTACTTTATTTGTTTATAAACCCTAAGAGCTAAGCATAAAAGTTGCCTACTTCTAAGATAACTTGAAGAATTAAGTTAATTTAGTATAAAGCGCGGTTCAACTACTAGTTTATAATAATACGCTATTGCGTTAGAGCGTTTACAAGAATCTTGTTTACTAGAGTCTAGATGCTAGTAACTCTAATGCTATTACAAAGTTTCGCAAGCTCTAGTACCTTATCTGAATGCTGGATAACTTTAAAGGTGTAGTCTGTAATATTGTCTTTTTTTTTTGTACTAACCTCTAGGTCTCTAAAGACCCTTAATAGTCCTAGTGTCTAAGGTAGTTGCTACTATAGCTGCTTTCTTTAAGCTTTGTCTAACAGAGGCTAAGATATTACCTAAGTAGGTTAGTTAGTAGTGTGTATATTGTTCTTAACCTCTATTAGACTAGAGGAGAGAAGATATTGCTATATTTATTGTTTTGAAAAGTTAATACCTAAGTAGAAAGGTAGTAAGGTTAGTGTAGAAGGTAAGTTAGTTAGTTAGTAGAGTTGTAGTTTAACTTTATATGTAGTAGTAGCATCCTGCTAGCAGGCAGGTACAAGTAAAAGTAAACAAGGTCTATACCACGCTAAAATAAGTAGGTTTTGCAATAAAAACATTTACTATAATTAGATACTGCTTTGCAAATGCTAGAAATTAGGTATAGTATTAGTGTAGTAGTAAGGAATTATAAGTCTACAAGATCTAGGTGCTTACTACACACCTAGAATTTGTAGAATAAGTAGCCTATACCTAAATTTTACATAGGAAATTAGCAAATGAGCAGCTGGATGTAAAAATAAATATAGTATAGTATCCTCTCTCCTTCCTAAGAATATAGGCCGTCCTATAGCCTATAGGTTGCTAGTTGTAGTAGCGTTTAAAACTGCTTAAAATCAGCGAAGACCTATTCTAGTCTACCGTTAATCTCTTGATTAATTATAGAAAGCTTCTTAGTAATCTACTTAGCAAGCTTGCTAAAAAGAAAATGCTAGAAATTAAGTATTCTAAAGCAGTACACATAGCCTTTAAATGTAGTAGACAAGGGAACACCTTAGTTAATCTTGTCCTTCTCTAGATTCTCAATAATAATATATTTGTGGCCTAGCACAAATTCTTTTTAATTAAAAACTTTTTTAAGTTTATTGTAACGTAATTCTTATAGTAGATAGTTAAGTTTAGTAAGTACGCTAATGCATTAGTTAGTAGCTTTCCTAATACGAGCGATGCTATAAGTGCTAGAATTAGCAATATCTGTTATTGGTAAGTAGGTGTTAACAAGCAGGCTAATAGTTGCTAGTTATTTATAAGTAATAATTTGCTTCAAGTTTTATAAGCTGTCTGTTTTAGCAAAAAACACATTTAGGCTAAAAAAGTTATGGTTATTCTAGAAAGCGTTGTTTGTGTTGTTCTAGCAATGTTCTAGCAACAACAGCTACTTTACATGCTATGCTGCGCTTTAGCTCTATAACAATACGCGTCTTGTTGTACAACCTTATTTAAACTCTTTAACAGCTAAGAAGTTAGCGCTAATACTATTGCTATTTGCAAGGTGCTGAAGGTCAAATATTAAGAGATGTAAAGTAATAGCACCTTTTAGTGTTAAGCCTTAGGTAATACGTTCTGCATGCCTTTTATATTGCTTCTAGCTAATAGTAGAAGCTAGAGCTTGTAAAGCCTTTTTCCTTTAGAGAACTAGCTTGCGTTAAGTTAATATGGCTTTTAGGCTTAAGAGCTAATACTGTATACTTAGAGCAATTTGGCTAGGCTTAGTGAGTTAAAGTACAATATTATTTATATTGCTAAAAGTTACTCTGCTAAAATCTAAAGTTCTTCATACTTGCGGCCAAGGTAGATTACTATCTACACAAAAAAGATAGCTTACTATTTTAAAATCAAGAAGTCTAGTAGTTACGAGTTAATATATAAAAGATAGGAAAGGGTTTAATTCTAATAGTACGCTTCTAGATGCGTAGTCTTAAAGTAGCTAAAGAAGTTATTAAGTTAATGTAGCTTTCTAGCTTATTCCCAATTTCCTTGTCTAAAGAGGACTTTCTTTAAAAGAAGCACTTATTCTTACTTGCTATTATTATGGCTATTGCTCCTGCATAACAAGGACGCTTAGATATTAGTTTTTACTAAATTTTACAGCTCTTATAGTGCTATAGTAGTTGTAGCTTCTCTTGCTAGTTCTTAGCATATTGCGCTACTGCTTGCTACCTTCTATATATATCTTATTATTATAGAACTGTAAAAGGTTGCTACTTGAAAAGTTATTAGTTGTAACTAACTAAGTAAGCTAGCTTGTTTAATTTTAATATATAAGGCTTAAAATTAGCTCAAGTTGGAGGAAAAGAAGTAATAGTCTACCTAAAGAGCTTTTGTTTTTAAGGCAACTAGCTTAAGACGCATAAGACTATTAGAGTTACGATCAATTACTAAAGAAGATTATAAGAGAGCGCTTGGTGTAATATAAGCACAGTTTTACGTATTGAAGTATAATAAATCTACAGAATCTAAGTGCTCCTAGCACACCCGGAGTCTGTAGGATAGACAGTAGATACCCGCATTTAACATAAAAAACTAGTAAATAGGTAACTAAAGGTAAAAGCAGACACAGTATAGTATCTTCTCCTCTTCTTAAGAATATAGGCCATTTAGTAGCCTATTAGTTGCTAGCTGTAGTAGCATTAGAGTCTAAGTCTAAGCTTCTAAAGTCTTAGCTATATGTACAGCGCTCTTCTTATATAAAAAGCTTAGTATTAACTACTTAAAAAGAAAAGTTATCTTTTATTGCAAAAGATAAAGGCACTAATAATTTAATAGGCGGCTTAAGTAAGGCTAGCAAAATAGAAATGATTACTGTAAAGCTAGTTCGCCATTAATAATTGAGATCTTATAACTTTATATTTCTTTAATTCTCTTCTATGGTATCCTGCACAAGCCTTTGCTGAAAAGGCTTTAATTACTAACTGGGTGTTATGTGTAAAAAGCGCGTACTATTAAGATCTTTAAGGCAGTAGGTCTCTCTCTTAGGCTTAGCATTATAAACATAATTTATTCCTAAATACCTTGTATCTAGTTTTTAATTTTACGACATATTAATTTTTTAAACAGGATTCTAAAGAAGAACTAGTTCTTGTAGCATTTTATCCTTACGTCGTATTTTTTAAGTGTTATCTTAGTATTTCTTCTTAGCAGCTTTTATATAATTTATACAAGCAACTACATTTTTAGTAAATTAGTTTCCAAAATCTAGCTGTATTACTTGTATAGCAAGTAGCTATGCATTGTCTTTTACTTCTCTAAATAAAAGCATTTGCTATATGAGTAGTGCAAGTTAATAGAAAGCACTAACTTCTATTCTGTAACTAGTTAGTATAGTAAGTAGCCTATTTACTCCTGTATCAAGATCCTGTCTACAAGAAAAAACTATAAATTAGGTCTTAACCTAAGGCCTTATGAGCTTTGTAAGAGCATTTATCATTAGTTAATATTTTATTTTTATTTTTTTTATAGCTCTAAGATTATTTCTAGATAATTAAACTTAGTTAGTTTTATACGTTATTAATATATGTAAGACTACCTCAGCAAAGTTGGGTTTTTTCTTAACTATAAGTTTGCGTGCTGTGCTCTATCTGTATATATAATGGCTTTATATATAAACAGTGTAATTATCTTAAACTAGTTGTTTAACGGTGCTTTTATTTTAGGCTAGCTACTAAAATAGTTTCTTATAATTACAAGTAACTTCTTTCCAAAACACTAAGGCATGTATACTATATTATTAGCTATATTTTCCTCAATAGCAAAACTATAAGTATTATTAAGCATATAAACCTTCCTCTTTAAAGATTGTAGTTAATAGTCTAGGTAAGTTACTAGACTCTTTTGCACCTACTAATATATTTCTTTCTGCTAGTATTGCTGTGCAAGTATAGAGTATACTGCATTAACTCCTTAGTGTCTAATCTAGGTGTGTACATTCTATACTGCAGCTATTCTTAAGTTAGCATTATCTACAATTTGTTAGATTACAATATTTCAAATTTTCCTTTTAAATAGTATTTTATTTTTTCATAAAGAGGTTTAATACTTGCTTCTTTTATACTTGTAGTTCTTATAGTTCTATTCTCTTAAGCGTCTTAAAGTTAACTAAAAACTTAGCATATTGCTATAATTTTTTAGAGAACTCCTAACTAAGTATCCTAGCTTCTTCTACTAGTACTAGTGCATTTACATTTCTAATAATATAGTTCATAAACTCTTTTAGGTCTTGCTTAGGCTCTAGAGTTAGTTCTGAATTACTAGCTTTTAGATACCTTAATAAAGCATCTGCAACACTATTCTTCTTTCCTAATATATACTTAATGTTAAAGTTCTATAAGAGAATAGTTAATATTTACCTATTAATATCTAATTCTAGATTATTGGTTAACAAATAATTTAGTTAAGCAATAACAATTACAGTGTTAGTCTTTATAGTAAGATAAATACTATAGAGATAAGTATAGAACTTTTTAAGAGCTTATATTACAGCTGTGTATTCTAACTTTTTAAAGTACTACTACCTTTTCTGTGCTAACTAGAGTATACTTTTAAACTATACTAGGTGTTATTTATTTTTTCTCTTGAGTTGCTTTATACAAGCCCCTGCACTGTCTTAACTAGTATTAGTTATTAGGAATATTTTATAGTTTTTAGTATTAGTGTAGTCTAGGTTTACAAGTGTAAGTACATTATATTAAGCCTATTTTAGTATATACATTGCTGTGTCTTGTGTATCTTCTTATTTAAGAGGGGTGTCGTCTTGTAGGGGTATGAATAAAGGTTTAGCAATCTTAGTAAAGTCCGTTACCTATATATAATAGTAGACGCATATGCCTACAAATAATTACACTTCTCTCTTCTTTTGACACAGTAGCTAGTTTATAATATTCTTAACTTTCTTCTATTTAGGATAACAACCTTGCAGGCTAAGCTTATAGCCTACTACCTCAAGTCTTTCTAGAAGAAAGTATTACTTCTTTTTCAAAATAGTGCATTTAGCTTATTTTATATTAGCTAGTACTTTGTTTCATTGTATAATATGCTTAAAGATGTAATATTGCACGCTTAGTATTAATTCTTGTCTATTACAATTAGTTTTTAGCCCTTTGCATGTGATGTTGTTAGTAAAAGGCATAGTGTTAGGCTAGTAGTCTCTTAGAATCTTTGTTGTTACTTTTAAGAATGCTGCTACAGAGTAAGTAGCACTTGTAACTATTGTATATAACCTTATAAGTCCTACTAGTGTTGAGAATACTGTTATATCTCTACTTTCTAAATGTAGTGTAATCTAGTTATATCCTAAAAATAAATTCATAACTAAAATAATTTCATATTCTGCAAATCTCTTAAAGAGCTTCTCTACTATTAGTAGTATGTTCGCATTTTATATAGTAACTGCATTTATCCTTTGCGTATTGCTAATTAATCAAACGCTTTTATTTTTTTAGTACTAGGTGCTATAGATTTCAATACTAACTATTACATCTTTTCTATATTTTTGAATTTAGGCAAACGTTAACTATATCTACTACTGGCAATTCTGACGCCTTTAGAATAGTAAAGCCTTGCACCTGCTGAGCTTTATATAGTATTATCTATATCTTGTATAGCAGGCATATATTAGGATAGATCTTTTCTAACTTCTTAAATTGCTATAAGAGAGGTCCTATTCTGTAGAGAAGCATATATAGAAATATCTCCTTTTCTATAGGCTGAAGATAATTTCTAATATATAATTTATTAACTTGTTCTTTAGTAAGCCTTGTCCCTTGCGCGAACGCAGTATATCTTAGCTTAAACATGTAATTATATAGCCCCTTATTAGGTTTGTATATACTTTTTGATAGGAGCTGTTGTTCTTTAGCCTTTTTTTTCTAATCTTCTTGTCTAGATTCCAGTAGTATCTTCTACTGTACGGGTGTTGGAGTGTATGAAGACATACTGCTACGAGGGCAAGAGATTACTTGAGACTAGACTATGCGAGAACGAGATTAGTAAGATAATAATCTTATTGTAGGTTAAGTATAAAGACTATTGGTAGAAGAAGAAGCTCATTCGATAGTACAGTGCAAGAGCTCAGCTGTAGAGTGAACAGATAATAAATAGTGCTCGCTTTCCGTAATGCACAGAAGAGGCTAAATACCCTAAAATCACGTGGTTAAGCACTAACTTAGTGTGCAGTAGAGTATTATCCTGTGCACTAGCACAAATCTCCCCTTCCTGTGAGCTTGGACCTATTAAGCTCTACGCTCTGCAGAAAGGAAAAAGGAAGAAAAACTATTAAAACAAAGGAAATAAAACAAATAAAATGTAATTTAATTACCTAGGTTGCTGCCAGTCTTAACATATCTTATATCTATGCAGTGGCCACAGAATCTAAGTATCTAGAAAGCACCTAGATTTTGTAGGCTTAGCAGTTCTCTTATCACACACCTAACAATGGCACATCTTTATTATATTAATATCTCTTACTTCTTTAAACGTCTACTTTAAAAAAGTTCTTGTGTAGTAGTTGTTAAAGTGCTTAGCCTAGGTACAGGTGCAGTAGTAGTAGTAGCAAGAGCTTAAGTCTTTAAATATTAATTAAAGACAACTATTGCAAGGCTGCCTAGTTAAAGTTAAGAGTACTAAGACGTTATCTAAGATTACTATACCTAATTAAGAATAAACACAAGAAAGGCGCTGTATAGAAGAGAGCATAACTAGTTTCTTGCTCTTTTAAAAGATCTAGCGCTTATTAGCTTCTAGGCTAAGCTCTTCTAAGAGGTCCTAGAGAGAATTAGCTTAAGAGAAATTAGTATTTTACTTATTTTAGTCTTTTGTTGTATGAAGAGGGTTCTATCTATTGTTAGTAAGGTATAATTAATCTAGAAAACCTTAAACTGGGTTTGCACAAAGGCGTCATTCTCTAACTCTTATACTATAGGCTATAGATTAATAATCTGCTATAAGACATAGTTGCAGTACTCCTTAATATAGTTGTTAATCTATTCCTTGTTAGCGTTTTATAGCATATTATTAAGTTCCTTGTAGACAAGAGGATTATTCTACTTTGCCTATTCTATAAGGGCCTTCTAGATCTAGGACTTATACTTAATATAAATATCTATAGAAAACGGCTAGTAAATTTCTCTAAACTTATTAAAATAACTAAAAAAAGTATAAGAAGTAGTAGTAAGATTATAGTAAGCCTTGCAAATCTCTTTGTAGGTTTTTATAGTAGGCACTTTTATTATGCTGTCTTAAACTACAACAAACTAGGGGAGAACATCGAACAACAACTTTTCGAGGCGAGAAAAAGGTCTAGCTTTGCCTTTTTCTCGCCTCAACTATCTCAAACGCCTTCCTAAAATTAGTGTCTAATACTTGCTTGCTTAGTGCAGGTGTTATAGCGCGCGCGCTAGCTAGTTGTAGAGAAACAGAGTAGTTAACTGTTAAAAACTTTGCAACTAGTCTGTGCGTAAGCTAATTTTAGAGTTTGATTAAACGCACAATACAACTTCTACTTGACAAAGCAACAGCTTTTTACTCAAGTATAATAGATTTATTGGCGTAGTAAACTAATAGATCTATTTATCTAGCTATCTATTTATTCGAAATCCTTATACCGACTTGATATACCGACCTCCTATATCGACCTACACATTAGAATTGATAGCCAGCGCTCCTAGCTATCTACCTACACTAAATTCCTCTATCCCGTCTTGATATACCGACCTAATATACTGACCCACACATTAGAATTAATAGCTAGACTAGCAACTAGATATCTACCTC
The DNA here is from genome assembly GCA_009289805.1 of Alternaria gansuensis. Taxonomy (NCBI): domain Eukaryota; kingdom Fungi; phylum Ascomycota; class Dothideomycetes; order Pleosporales; family Pleosporaceae; genus Alternaria; species Alternaria gansuensis. The sequence continues at coordinate 15,189 of WBOK01000588.1, forward strand.
CACCGAATCCCCCTATCATGTCTCGATATACCGACCTAATATACCGACCCACACATTAGAATTAATAGCTAGACTAGCAACTAGCTATCTACCTACACTAAAATCCCTATACTAACTCGATATACTAACTTAATATATCGACTCTATACTGAATTGCTTAGTACCTAGATAAGCAATATAAGAGGGCAGCTAGCATAGCCTACAACAACAACAACAACAACAAATAAGAAGTAAAGGAGATAACTAGACTAGTATACTAGCTCTACTTACCTCTTACAACACAAAGGACTGAGAGAGATACTCGTTAAAACCACCCTAGGCTTCAAGCCTTACAAAGGACTAAGAGAGATACTCGTTAAAACTACTACATAGGATTGAGAGAGATACTCGTTCAAACTACCCTAGGCTACGAGCCTTACCTTCATTTAGATTAAACCCTCCTTGTAATTAAAATTTATTAGAAACCCTACATAGTTACCTGCAGGCCTAGCCTGCACGTCTTATATAGCCTTAGGCTGAGAAATGACGTTAAACTGCAATAAAAAAAACCTAGGGGAGAATACTACTGCAATTACAAGTAGTTAGCCTAGTAGATTTATAAAGTAGTAGAGGCAATAAAATTTAAGCTTATCACTTTTTGCAGATTTGCTTTGTCTATTAAGAGTTAAGAACTGCTTTTTGTGCGTTTTTTGTCTATTTAGTCTTGTCTTCCTACCTTTTAATAAGGCTGTTTAATAATTTAATGCCTACGTCCTTACGCTAGCGCAAGTACTCTAGCACATGCTTATAGAATTGTAGTAGTATCTTAGTACAGTTGTTCTTGTCTTTATTGTTAAATAAGAAACTGCTTTAAATTATCTTAGCGCTAAGGCTTTCTGCTATTGCACGCTTAAAGTCAAGGTTAATATACTTAAATTAAATCTAATTGCCTTTTATAGCGTACTTAGCATAGCAGAGGTAAGAAATTGGAGTGTACTCCTTGTAGAGCATTGCGTATTATAACTAATATTCTAAGTTAGTGCGTATGGCTTGTTGAATAAGTAAGTAGTATATATTGCGCAGCTACTTAAGGTTTAGCTTTCTGTCTATTCGTTGTAGATAGAAGCAATATATTGTAAGAGTTTTAATTATAATATTGTTAACTTGAGGATCCTTAAATAGCTATGTGCAGGCGATAGTGAAATTGTTTTCTATACGCTAGAATTCCTTATACTGCAGTTAAATCTCTATAATATTAATAATTTTATCCTAAGTAGAGATAGAGTAGAGGTTAAGTTTAAACAGTAAATATTAGTCGCTTAGCAGATCTTTATCCTGCTTGGTTAAGCAATACTTGCTAGTAAAAAGCTTAGAGATTATAGGGTTAGATTAGAATTCCTGCTAATAGCTCTGCCCTATATATAGTAAGGTCAGACACTTATTAAGCATATTAGAAGGCATAGCTCTTTTAAATGGACTAATAACACTCGCAGCAGTATGCTTATAAATAAAGTACACTTAATTTTATAACAAGTTGTTAAAGTTAAGTAGTTGTTTAATATTAATCTTGCAATACTATTTTTTAATAACCTTAACACAATAAGAATGAGTAATTAGCTTCTTTGCGTAGGCACGCTTAAGTAGCTTAAGAAACTCTAAAGTAGAATTTATGTAATAGCACCCTATCTTAAAGATTATAATCTCTTAGTTTATTATGTTAGGCTCTTTATCTACGTAAGTAGCATTATTAAGCTTAGTATCTAGTTGTATAGCTACCTATTAGTATGCTAGCGTTGCCTTTAGAGCACGAGAGCTTAGTAGAGGCAGCAGAGCAGAAACTAGTTAGTTACTAGTCCTAGCCCTTACACATCCTACCTAGATGTTAGTAACATTACGCCTTTATTATGTAATAGTCCTTCTACTTATAAGTTTTAATGCCTTAACTATTACATACTTATTAGCTCTACTGTCTACTAATATTCTAGAGGATCACCTTAGTTGCTTATTTATAATTAATAAACTATAACTTCCTAGAGTGCAATTCCTTAATGCTAAAAAGTTACTATAGTAATGAATAGATTAAGCTTTAAACAAATTCTTTCTAAGCTCTACAGCTATTAGCATAAGCACTTTCTATATTAAATGCACTGGCACTTCTCTTGCCTTATAGTAATCTATGTCCTTAAAAGATTACGTAGAGTCGACTTAATTAGTTTTAAAGTCCTTAGATCTAGCTATATACTTAAAGATCGTTTACTAGAAAGCATAGTAAGAGTTATTTTTCTCTTCCTTGTCCTTAGCCCTAGTGTTAGAGCGTAGCTTTTATGCGCTATAAGTTACATTATTCTTTCCACTTTTGCTGCTACAGCAATCTTGCGCAGAATCTCTTTTTACTATTTATTAATGTCTAGAAGTAGTCTTTTACAGTGTAGGCTGTTTTATATAGTAAGAGTAAAAATGTCTTTGTATAGTAGCTTAATAGTTGCCTAGTCTACTAGTAATATTTAGTGTTCTTTACTTTAGTTCTTTAAGTTAAGACAGTGTAGTGCTGCTATATTAAGAAAGTAGGCTGTATTATCAAGATCTATGCGTTGTGGTATAAGAGCTATATCTATTAATTCTTAGCAGTTAAGTAGTGTGCAGGGTATATAAATACTAATATATTCTTTAAAAAACTCTACTACTAGCTTCTTTACTATTAAGACTGTATTACTTAGTTCTTTAGCTCTCCTGTCTCGCGATAAAAATTCTGCACTAATAATAAGATAGTGTTCCTAGAAACCTTTAACACTACTATATTTGTTTTTAAGTTCTAGAAGTTAGGCATACAGATTGCCTACCCCTAGGATAACTTTAAGAACTGGGTTAAATTAGTAAAAGGCACTATTAAATGAGCAGTCTATAATAATGCGCTATTGCTGCAGAGTGTTTGAAAGGATCTTATCTACTAAGGTCTAGATATTAGTAAATCTAATGCTGTTGCTAAGTTTCGCGAGCTTTAGCACTTTATCTTAATGCTAAACAACTTTAAAGGTGTAGTTTATAATGTAGTCTTTTTTTTGTGCTTACCTCTAGGTCCTTAAAGACTCTTAGTAGACCTAGCGTCTAAGGTAGTTGCTGCTATAGCTGCTTGCCTTAAGCCTTGTCTAATAAAGGCTAAGACATTACTTAAGTAGGTTAGTTAGTAGTGTGTGTATCGTCCTTAGCCTCTGTTAGACTAAAAAAAGGACATTGCTGTAATTATTTGTGACGATTGTCCCTACATAATCTGTGTTGATTCTCTTAGAATGAGTGAGTGCGATGGACGAGGGTTGTACTAGCACGATTAGTAGATTAATGTAATAGCACAAGGCTGTGTTAGCACGTTTAGTAAAATAATTTAATAACATAGAGAGGTTTAAGAGTTAGGTAATCTTTAGATTGTACTTAAAGTTAAACACACTAAGCTATAAGAGCTTAATACCTACTACAATATACTAAGAGAGTATTGTACTGTCTTATAAAATCCTATGCTGTCCTATGCATAGGACGTTGTAGGATTTTGTAGTACATTGTAGGACGCATGTAACTTGTTCTATAAAGGATTTCTACTAAGGCCCGTAGGATCACGTGCCTAGTGCGGGGTAGTATTATTTATTAGCACATAAAGGCTTGCCCTTTATTTAAGCAGTCTAGGATCTATTCTTGCCTTTATCTTTTATATATAGTCTATACCTTTTCTCTTCTTAGGCTTGTAACACTATCCTCCTCTTTTACGTTTCTATTTTTATAAACTGGCCTAATAGTTTCCTACAGTACTCCTTTTTGTTACGCACTTAGTAGTTACATAAATAGTATTAGTTAACTTGCTTTACTTGCCTATTAATATTATATTAGAAAGATTTTACTATATTAGATGTCTTTATTAAAGAAGGCGTGTAAGAATTGTTATAAAAATAAAGTAAAAATGTGTGTTTTAGCAGAGGTGCTGTTGCTAGATTATTTATAGTTAAACTAAAAGCTAGCTTACTTAGAGTAGCAGGAGTTTAAAGCTAATATAGCAAAGTTACTTATATTTAAGGTATTGTAAGCAGCGCGTGCAAAGAAAAATTATTTTTAAAAACAATATAAGGTGCTAGCGCGTAATAAGTAGTAATTAATAAATAAGTTACAGAAATTTATAAAGGAGACTAAAGCTTTAAAAGCTGCAGAGGATATTAACTATAAAGTTAGTATTCCAAAAAGTAGCCTAATATATAGCACGCTGTTATTAGATTAGAGCGCGTTCTCTCCTACATATTTAGAAGGTAATTCTACTTTTAACAACTTTTTAGGTAAGTTACATAGTACTCTACAAGCAGTTAGTAATAATTTATAAAGTTTATATTTAGTCTCTACATATTTTTGCTATTTAAGTATTTTAACTATTTTACTAAGTATTTTTTGTTGTTGTCTTATGCTTAGTGTATAAGAATTTTCTTAACTTTAAAAATATAATCTTTCTTTATTTTAAAGTAAAAGGTTTTTTATAATAGTGTTTTTAAGTTTGCTAGTTATAATATATTAGTATAGAATCTCAAGTAGATTTAGTATTAGATAGAAGGTTAAGTGTATATGTAACTAGTCCCTTCTAGTTTAGAATTAAAAATAATCTAACCTTAACGCTATTAAGCTCTCTGTTAAGTTGTTTAGTGCAAAGATTCTTTATAAGCAAATATATTTTATTTCTTTTTTTTAGCTAAGGTGCTATTTTTTTCTTTGTTAATATATAAAATGCTTTAGCTTTAAGCCTTTTTAAGTATTATTTTAAGTAACTTAAGTACTATTTTTAGCTTATTAGCTGTAGTAATAGCTGCTTTTGTCTTCTAGCTTAGAAGTGTACGTGTAAAGAAATTTAGGTGTCTTTTATAATTTGCGTAAAATTGTATTTGTCTTATAAATTCTAAAATCTTATTATTATATACTATTTATGCTATAGGTAGTAGTAATCCCTAATTCTTTTGCTGTTAATTAAAATCTACTTTAAGATTAGCTCTAATTATATAGTTTATTTTCTTTGTTTATTTATTTATTTGCAGAAAGTATGCTGTAGATAGTTTTTATTTTATTTTTGTTGTAGCTAATAATGTTATTTAAAAGTTTAAAGTTAAGAGCCTATCTTTATTACTAATTACTACCTTTTGTATACTATACTGTTTAATAATTTGACTATTTATAATATGTGCTAGCTATACTACTATAAGTTTTTTTTTAAGGCAATGTACTTTACTTGTTTTGTAAATTAATTAACTACTATTAGAATTGCGTTATAAAATACTTTAGTAATAAGGTTTTTCAAGACTAGTAGTCTTGTAACAAAGTTTATAAAGATGTTTAACTATATTACGTTAGGTAGCTCTATTGCTTATATTTCTTTATAAGGTGCGTAGGTACTGTACTTGTTCTTTTAACAGTCTGCGCACTTAGTAACAAAGGAAGTAACTTTGTATTTTATCCTTAGAAACTTGTAATTCTTTTTAATAAGTTTTATAGTTTAAGTAATGCTAGAGTAATTATGTATAAGGTTGTTATAGTATTGCTTAAAAATCTCTTTTTGCAATTCTTTTGGTATATTATATAATATTTATAGAATTGCGTTTAGCGTTTTTGCTAGTTCTTATAATCTATTTTTCTTTATTCTAAACATTATAGTGTTAATAATTTTCTTAGTTTCTGCTATATTATATTGTTAGCTAAGAGCGTCTACTTTACTATCATTTTTTCTAGTATATATATAATCTTGAACTTATATTATCTTAAAAATTTTGACCATTTTACCTATTATTATTTAAGTACTTTAAAAGTTTTAAAAATAATAAGATTTTTATAATTTGTAAAAATTTTAAGTTTTAGGTAGCTTTTTGCGTATGCTCTTTAATACTATAAGCACGTAATAATAGGTAGTAGATCCTTGTTATAGACGTTATATTGTTCTTTTAGTCTAGAGAATTTCTATAAATAGTATGTAATAGGGTGCTATTTGCCTTTGTGTAGTTAACTAACGCAGCCTCCTAGTGTAAGATCTAATGCGATAGTTTTAAAGCGCAATAGTTATCCTGCTTAAAATATATAAAAGTATAGTAGTTTTATGCTTACTTTCTTAAGTGTCTAGAAGGTGTCTTCTACTTTCTTACTTTACTTAAAGAGTATTTCCTTCTTTATAAGTCTTATTAATAAGATAGCAATCTTAGAGTAGTCTTTAAGAAACTATTAGTTAATGTTTTTAATTTTTTAGAAATAATTATATTTTCTTTATTATTTTAAGTTATAGCTATTTTAAACTACTTATATCTTTTTTCTTACTTATTTGTACTTCTTGTGCTCTTACTATTTATTAAAAAAAAGTAACTTTATACTTATAAAATTTGTATTTCTTTAGTTTAAGTTAAAAGTTAAACTAGTTTAGGCACTTTAGTACTAAATAGACATGTTTTACATAATTTCTTAGGTTCTTAAAGATGATAAAGACGTTATCTAAATATGCTATAACAAAGATATCTAAATGTACTTTTAACATGTTATTTATAAGTTCTTAAAATATTGCTAAGGCATTTATAAGCTTAAATAGTATAATAGTATATTTATAGTGTCTATATTATGTTTAGAACGCTGTTTTTTTTTTTTTTACTTTTTATTATCTTAGAAGTCTAATGCTGTAAAGACCTTAGTATAAGATAATTAATTCTAAAGCTCTATAATATTTAGTAATAAGTATATAATTTTTTATTATAATGTTGTTAAATCTTTAATAGTTAACGTATATTTTTAGTAGCTTTTTTTTCTTTAGTATAATGTGTATAAGAAATCCTACTAGTAATATTAAAGGTCTAATATATCTTTTCTTTTAATCTTTATCTAGCTTAGTTTACAGTTCTTTAAGTTCTATCTTTAATAAATGATAAAATAGCCTAAAAGGTAGAGTTTTTTCTTCTTCTAGAATAATTTTATAGTCCTAAAGTTAGTATCTTAGTAAGGCTTTGCTATTTTCTACTTTTATAAAAAGGTACTGAATTTCTTTATACTTTTTTAAGATATCTAGAGTTACGCGTTGCTATAAAACTTTAACTTTATAACTTAAAAGTGCCCTGCTATTATCTATTAAGTTGAACCCTTTTGTTATAAAGCTGTTTTTAGTTAAGGTTTACTATCTCTTAGCAATATTATAAATTTTCCTCTTATATACTATTACAGTTGTTAAATACATAGGCTAGCTTATAGTTATGTCTAGTCTACAGCACTTAAATAAGAACTTCTTTAACTTCTAGTTAATTTGTAGATTGTATTCTTATAACTAAAAAATTCTTAATATAATATTATAGGTAGCTAATTTAAAACGTCTAGGTTTACCTTTTTTTAATTTTTCTAAATACTAAGCGTTAAATTGTTAACTTTGTGTGTAATAGTTGTTTTACCTAGCATAAGCTAACTGTTAGCTACATGTAGTAGGTAAAGTTTTTATTTTTTTAGTATTTATAGGCCTGCTACTTGCACTACTTAAGGAGAAACAAAGTTAGCTTAGAAGCTAAAATCTACTAATGCTATTATCTAATATCTTTTAAGCTTTACTAGTAGCTTATAAAGACTTAAAGGATTTATTGCGTTAATCTCTTTAGGCAGTTTTAGGTGTCTTAGGCGTTTGTCTAAAAAAGACTATGTGCTAAATCTAGAGAACTTCTTAGCAACTATATATAGTTTACATTTAACATTAAGGCACGTGTGCTATAAGGGCTAGTTGCACTTCTATGCACAAGTTCTATTCTTATAATTTTTCTACTGCGTTATATGCATTTGCAAAGTCTTTTCTAGATTATTATATCTAAAAAATTATAGGCTATATTATTTGTTTTATATATGTACTACGCATCTATTGTTTAAGTAGTTGTACTATAAGTACTTGCATTAAGGCATTTCTTTTAGTTTCTTTAGAAACTATCCTAATCTATACTTGTCTAAGTAATAGATAGTGCAGCTATTATGTATACATACAGTCTATAAGTACTTTGCCTGTTCTAGGTTACGCAGATTTATCTAATAGTATATACTATTCTAACTAACTTTTTATACCTTGTGTTTCTAGCGTGTTGTCTAGAGTTCTTTGTAAATCTCTTTTCTCTCTGCATCTAAGAGTTAATGCGTTAGTTTATTCTAGAATGCCTTAGCATCTTAAGTCTATTTCTATACAAAATTATAATATAAGGTTTTATTAATAGTTGCTGCTAGAATAATCTCTTTCCTCTGCAGTTCTTCTAGTAAATTAGCATACTAGTAGTATTCTGTTAATGTTTCTTTATAGGGTCCTGTAAAGATGTTCTTAAGTTGTCTAAGCTGCCTTAGCAGAACGTTAATCTTCTTAGCTAGGTTATTTAAGTATTGTGTTTCTAAGAGTAGTAATACCTATGTATTAATGTCTTGCTTGTCCGGTGTAGAGTAGTGCTTCTATATAGCTAGTAGTAAACTTTCTTTGTTATAGGCTATTAGCTTTTCCTATGTAACTAGTGTAGAGGGCTAGTAGGTTTTTTAGAACCTAGCTATCTTTCTATACTTAGTTTAGTTATCTAGAGTTGCTTCTATTTCTTCATTAAGCATTATCTTAGAGATGTTGTTGTCTAAGGCTTCCTCTAGGGTAATTATAAGGAGGTTATCTATGCTATTAATGTTTGCCTAGTCTTGTCCTTAGACCGTAATAGTAGGTTAAGTAATAATATCTTATTCTTTCTCTAGATTGTTGCTAAGTACTGCATAGTAAAAGACATTAAACTATTATGTTACTTTGCCTTAGCTCTAGCAGTCCTACTTTATATAACCTTCTTTACTATATATATAGCAAGTAATTCTTTTCTTGCTACCCTTGTTGTACTAAAACCTGTTCTTCCTAGGTCCCTTATTAAGGTTGTTAAGGTGCATAGGCTTATAGCCGTTAGTTACATAATATCCTAAGATTCTAAAAGTATTGTTTTGTTGTTAACTTTAATTAGAGTATAGATGTTAGAATGCTTAGCAGGGTTAAGCATTTATATTCCTAGGCGTGCAATCTCCCTGTGTAAACAATTGTTATTCTAACTTTAGCTTGTAAAGATTATTGTCTACTTAAATAGCTTTAGCAATAAGTTTATTAAGCGTGTTAAGGGTGGCTCTACTTCGCATAAGTTCTATTTATACAGCTAGTTTAAGACCTTGTTAGTATATTTACATTAAAGCGTTGTTATCCTATTTAATACCTGTTTAGTACTGTTAAAACTCTATTATATAGTTAGCTGCAGAGCGCGTTTATTGCAACCTTTAGATTTTTTATTCTGCTACTATAAATTCTTTAAAGAGTAAGAATAGTTTTCTTATTTCTATATTAAAGTTGTTCTAATTTTTAATAAGTGCTTTATTAGCATTGTTATTAACAGTAATATCTATATATTAAGAAGAAATAAAGTTAGCTTATTTTTAAGCAGCTTCTTGTAAAAGTATAGAGGCTTATACAATTGCGTTGTTATTATTAATTTTAGTTCCTTTAATATAGAAGTATCTATTAACTAAAAGTAGCTATTCCTTAAGCTTGTTACAATTACTATAGTAAGTGTTAGGCTTATTAGCTCTTATAGTTATTCTTGTAGTTAGAATGTTAGCAGGAGTTTTTATTACAGTGTTCCTTATTTTAAGGGTATTTAAAGTGTAAAAATTATCTGTAGATAAACTATATTAGTTCTCTTAGAATAAGTATGTGCAATAAATAAGAGTTGTACTAGCAGAATTAGTAAATTTATATAATAGTATAAAGTTGTGTTAGCAGGTTTAGTAAAACAATGTAATAATATAGAGAGGTTAAGAATTAGGTAATTCTTAGATTGCACTTAAAGTTAAACACACTAAGCTATAAAAGCTTAATGCTTACTACTATATACTAAGAGAGTATTGTACTGTCCTATAAAATCTTATACTTTCCTATGCGTAGAATGTTGTGGGATTTTGTAGTATATTATAGGACGCATATAACTTGTCCTATAAAGGATTTCCACTAAGGCCCGTGGGATCACGTGCCTAGTGCAGGGTAGCGTTATCTATTAGCACACAAAGGCTTGCCTTTTGTTTAGGTGGTCTAGGATCTATTCCTGCCTCTATCCTTTATACATAGTCTGTACCTTCTCTCTTCTTAGGTTTGTAACATTATTATCTTTAAAAGTTTATACTTAGTTAGAAAGGTAGTAAGTTTAGTATAGAAAGAGGGTTAATTAGTTAGTAAGGTTGTAGTTTAACTTTATATGTAGTAGCAGTATTCTGCTAGCAGGCAGGTAAAGGTAAAGGTAAACAGAGTTTATACTACGCTAAAATAAGCAGGTTTTGCAATAGAAATAGTTGCTATAATTAGCTGCTGCTTTTAAAATGCGAGAAATTAGGTGTAGTATTAGTGTAGTAGTAAGTTGTGATTAGTCTACAAAATCTAGGTGCTTATAGCACACCTAGAATCTGTGCAATAGGCAGGTTACGCCTACAGTTTTTATAGAAAGTTTGTAAATAAGTAGCTAAAAGTAAAAAAAAAAACACTAAAAACATAGTATCTCCTCCCCTTCTTAAGAATATAGGCTGTTCTATAGCCTATTAGTTGTTTGATGTAGTAGTGTTAGAGTCTACGTCTAAGCTTCTAAAGTCCTGTCTATATGCAAGACGCTCTTCTTCTGTAAAACGCTTAGTAATAATAACTTAAGGGTAAAGATTATTACTTATTGCAGAATGTAAAGGCGATTATAGTTTGGTAGACGGCTTAGGTAAGTCTAGTAAGACAGGAATGTCCACTGCAGAGCTAGTCTATCTCTAATAATTAGAATTCTATACCTTTATATTTCTTTAATCTTCTTTAATAATATTTTATATAAGTCTTTGTCTTAAAAGCTTTAATTGCTAGCTAGGTGTTTTGTGTAGAAAGCGTGCGCCGTTGGAACTTTAAGGCGGTAGGTCCTTCTGTTAGGCTTGGCGTTGTAAATACAATATAGTCCTAACTACCTTGTATCTAGTTTGCAATCTCTAGACATATTAATTTCTTAGACTAAATTCTAAAGAAGAACTAGATCTTCAAGCTTTATATCCTTACGTTATAATTCCTTAGTGTCGTCCTAGTATTCCTTCTAAGCAGCTCTTATATAATTAGTACGAGTAACAGCATCCTTTGTAAACTAATCTCTAAGATCTTACTATATTGCCTTAATAGCAAGTAATTGTGCGTAGTCCTTTACTTCTCTAAACAGAAGCGTTTGCTATGTAGGCAGTGCAAGTTTAATAAGAAGCACTAGGTTCTACCCTGTAACTAGTTAGTATAGCAAGTAGCCTGTCTGCTCTTGTATAAAGATCTTGTCCGCAAAAAGAACTGTAGGCAAGTTCTTAACATAAGGTTCTAGTAGCTTTGCAAGAGCGTTTATAAATAGTTTGTACCTCTTTTAAATTTTTCCTATAGCTTAAGGGTTGTGTCCTAATAATTAGACTTAGTTAATTTTATACGTCTTTAATAGATGTACGACTACCTTTGCAAATTTAGGCCCTCTATTAACTATAAGCTTACGTGCTGTACTCTATCTGCATATTATATCCTTATTTATAAACTCCGCAACAGTATTAGACTAGCTATTTAACAGTACTTTTGCTTTAGGCTAACTGCTAAGATAGTTCTTTATAATTACTACAAACTCCTTTCTAAAACATTAGGGCATGTATACAGCAATAATAGCAATAGTTCCCTAAATAGGAAAACTGTAAGTGTTAGTAAGCATATTAACCATCCTCTTAGAAGATATTGCAGTTAGCAGTTAAGGCAGATTGCTAGTCTTTTTTGCATATGCTTATATATTCCTTTCTACTAGTATTGTTGTGCAAGTATAGAGTACACTGCATTAACCCCTCTATGCACAATTTAAAGGTGCACGTTCTACACGATAGCTGCTTTTAGATCTGTATTATCTATTACCTATTTAATAGCAATGTTTCTAGACGTTTTTCTAAAAAGTACGCTATTCCTTACAAAGAAGTTTAACGCTCTTTTCTTCTATGCTTCTAGTTCTTGCAGTTCTAATCCCTTAGGAGTCTTAAAATTAGCTAAAAACTAAGCATATTGTTCTAATTCCTTAGAGAACTCCTAATAAAGTGCCCTAGCTTATTCTATTAGTACTAGTGCATTCACATTTCCTATTATATAGTTAATAAACTCCTCTAAGTCCTCTTTAGATTCTAAAGGTAGTTCCTAATTGTTAGTTTGTAGATACCTAGACAATACATCTGCAACAACATTTTTCTTTCCTCGTATATACTTAATATTAAAGTCCTATAGGAGAATTATTAACATCTATCCTTTTATAACTAATCCTTGATTATTAGTTCACAAATAATTTAGTTAAGTAATAAGACTAGCAGCGTTAGTCTCTATAGTAAAGTAAACACTATAGAAATAAATACAAAACCTTTTAAAGGCCTATAGTATAGCTTTGTATTCTAACTTAGTAGAGTGCTATTATTTCTCTCGTGCTAACTATAGAGTGCTTTAAAACCGTACTAGGTGTTATTGTTTCTTTTAAGTTGCTCTATACAAGCCCCTGCACCGTCTTAACTAGTATTAGTTATAAGGAATATTTTATAGTTCTTAGTACTAGTGTAGTCTAGGTTTGCGAGTGCAGGTGTATTATATATAACCTATTTTAGTATATACATTACTATGTCTTATGCATCTCTTTATTTAGAAGAAGTGTTATCTTGTAGGAGTATAAACAGAGGTTTAGCAATCTTACAGAGGTGTGACAAAAAAAAAGAAATCTAAAAGGTTAATATTTTCAAAGCTTTATATTTCCATGACTACAAGGCCTATACTAGAAAGATATAGTGATTTGAAAAGCCAAGAACCTCTTCTTTAGGATAGGCTGCTTAGTAAGCTGCTTAGTCAGCATGACTGCTCTCAATCTTCGCAGTGAAAATATAGGCTTAAAAACTTAGGAATATATTACAACATAACTTTTTTTTTAATATGTAAAAATCGCTATAATTTACATATAATAAATAAGACAAGCTAATATTCTTTATGTATAAGTTAAAAGGTAATTGTAAAATTAACTGTTAATTAATAATAGAGAGATTGTTTTTTAAGTTTTTTCTTAATAAATAACTACAATAGAATACTAATACTTAGTGTACTAGCCTTTAGCTTCTTTTACATGCAAATAAGGCGTTACTAATAATAGAATACAATTATCAATCGCCTTTTAAGGTAATTAATCCTATTCCTCCTTTATAGCAGCCTCAAAAGCTGCTATACATCTCTTATTATTTTCTATACCTAAAGAAGCAATAGGTCTTTTAGCTAAAGCGTTTTTTAGCAAAGCCTATACGTTTTCTATAAAATTTAGATTAGGACTATAGGCAGGATGCTTAAAAAGTAATATCTTATTTCTAGAAAACTAAGATAAAACTTCTGCAGTTTTATAAATCTTAGCGTTATCCTGCTAAAACTTCTAGCCTATATAGAAG
>WBOK01000589.1:0-27852 GCA_009289805.1 Alternaria gansuensis
AGTTATGACGCGATTTGTGTAGGTGGTAGTTTGGTGGGGTGGCTCAAAACATGAACTGGCTCAAAACGCGCACGGACACGGTAGCCGTGATTCAGCAAAACAGGGTAAGCAGTCGGCCGGCGGGTTAAGAATACTAATTCCATCTCAACGCACTCCCAACTACAATATTCGGGCCGAGACCCAAAAATGTCCTGCTGTGAGGCGTTAAGATGTGGATCCAACCTCAGTCATTGGGCAATTTGGTGAGCTATTTATTTTTAAGGTATTAAAGGTGGTGGTTGTTGTTGTAGTCAAAATGGGTTTTCCAAAAAAGTGAAAAGCAGCTGCCCTCGTGTGTAGTTAACGGAATTTGAACAGTAAGTAGATGAGGTCTACGCGCTAGGCGCTTAGAGCAGAAAAGCTTAGACTACTAAGCGAAATTAGAGTTAAAAAATTTGCTATAGGTATTAAAAAACAACACTAATTAAAACGTGTTTAACAGCAATTGCTAGCCTATAGCTAGCAACAAGATTGTGATAGAGGCGGAGGAGGTGGAGAAAGTAGAGGAGAGTAAGGACACGTACGTTACTGCAGCAGGAGCCTGCAATACTTTATAAAAGCTCCCTGCCTGCTACTTCTTACCTTTAGGATTTCCTACACTACACAGTACTGCATATAAATAATATAATGCTTAGACTATTCTTCTTCTTATTTAACATAAAGACTAATAGCTTATATTAAGTAAAGTTAGACCTTACTAAGTTACTATATAAAAAGCTATAGTAGTAGATTACAAAGCCTGCGATTAAGCAGCCTCTCTAGTTAGTTAAAGAAGAGCTGTTAGCAGTAGCTCTTATAGTAATTAGGTAAACGCAGAAGTTAAATTCTATTATTTATTAATACCTTATTAATGCGTTTAGTATTATAAATGTTAAAGTTATAATAGAGGTTGTAAAAAGCTTATTTAGCAGTAAGTCTATTAAATACATTGCGTATGTTAATAGTCTAGGTGCAGTAATAGTATGTTATTTTACTAATTTCCTCCTACGCAAATGCAACTTTAGTAGAGAAACCTTACAGTAGCTTTATAAAGAGTAAAAGCGTGTTAAAACAGCTATTAAGTAGCTAAAATAAACTAATAAGTAAAAGGATTTTGTAAGTTGCCTTTAGAGATAGAAGAGCTATGCTTAGATAGTAACGCTGTTGTTGTATGTTTACATCTAAGTATAGGCGTATGCTAGAAACGCCGCGACTGCAACACCGCTGGGATAGCGACAGAGACGACAGAAGTTGCAGTTAGTGGTAAATGGTTATTAGTTAAGATGGTTAGTTAGAGGGATATCGCGCATCTTTGTTTCTGTCTAAACATGCGACACACTAATTGCGTGCTGGCAATGCCGAACAAGGGGGCATGAGCCCGAATACCTGTTGTTAGCAATAAATCTTTTTTTACCAAAAAGGTGTCTACAAAATGTGTGGTCACATCAAAAGGTTGTCTCAAAAGGCCGTGGTGAGCTATGAGCAGTTAGGGAGTGATGCTAGCATACGGATACTTCTGCGGCGGGTACTCCCCCAGTCGAGATAGTAATTGCAGAAGGTTCGATCATTAGAGCAGAAGCGGATGCGGAGTCCCCTGTGCATGGGACGATAGGTGTAGTTCTGGGGTTGGCTATCTGAACTTCATTTGAACCTGGAAGATTTTGGGTGTAACGTTAATCAACGTCCTCTCTTGGATACTTGTTGGGAGTTGGTTATTTTCAATCTTTTGTGGTTTTGACCCCCGCACACCGCGGTGGTGCCTCGGGGGCCTTGTACGGCTAACGCCAAACGTTCTTGCTACCTCAGCGAAATTAAAATAATATGAGGTTGCCTCTACACAGCACATGACTTGTGGGGTTTAGTGCAGCGAGCTCTCAAACGGCTCCTGTGACTGGGCAGATCTGAGCTAGGATCTCGAAATGGCAGGTTTGATTTGCGATGCGTGTGAGCTCAGATATATGGGGAAATAAGAGATTTTGTACCAAGGTGAAAAGGGGTCGCCATCCACGCGGCTGTTGTACAAAAACAGCCTTCGCGTTCTCGTCCACCCTTCACGTGTGCTCATGCAACCAGGTCACGGACACTACGAAGTCCTCCCAGTGCCATCCTGGTGCACATGGCCAGTAGTGATCCTCCTGCCATTCTCGTCTCTAAAACGAATGGAAATGACCAGATCGCTATCGTTTGGATCGTCATGGGACTTGTGCCACTTGCTTCCTTTGATCTCTGCCTTTGTGATGATTGGATTCTAGATCATGTAAGCAAGTTTGTGGCTAGAGGAGCCCTGGTATCGACGTACTTCTTTCTCGACTTTTTCGCAGTATCCTTTGACTACTGGGAGGGTCTTGGCGTCGAGATGATCAAGGGTGACAGTGCCGACGAATTTGATGAGTCTGCGGGATGTGGCTTGCATGTTAGAAGTTGCGATGACGAAGTAGTAAAGTTTGGAGAGATAGTGAAGGATGTTATGATGTGCTTGTTAATGAATGCTGATTGACCAGAATGTGACGAGGCATGATGGATGGATGGCAGCTTCTGCTCTTATACTCTCAGCCCTTGGACTTCGCGACACTGAGCTCTTGATGCTGTGCCGCAACAGTTTGACGCTTCGCTCCAAGTGGGATACAAGGTTACTAAATGACAAGAGCGTCACGCTATCCTCCGTCATTCGCTCATGCGACTTCAGTCACATAGATCGTGCATTCTGAACGTGGCTGTGAAGAAGTGACGCCGAGTCTGAATGAGACATGCGGGGTGAGAAGGCGACGCGCGTGTGCTCTGGGTCAGACCATTGTGAGCTCGTCCAACGCTGTGTACATATTGGGGAAGTTCAGGAATAGCCGCCGGCGCAGAACGAGATCTAGCACGATGCGCCCTGTGAACTGGGCCAAATCAATTGGATGATGGGTAACGGCATGCATAATGTAGCGCGCGGATAATGAGAGTAAAGTTTAGAGTTGAGGACAGGACCCTGTTTTGCTAGCGTCGTTGTCGCCGCCGGCCAATTGATCGATCGAGCACGGACACGTCAATGACCGTGCTAAGCATCGGCGCGGCTGACATGCCTTTGAACCGTCACACTACTTCCCGCAATGATATAGTATCTCTCCAACATGTTGAAATTTAGTCAACGAGCATGTACTCGCTTCAAATTTTCCTCTAACACATTCCGAATTTCACGCTCCCAGAGTACGAAGATGAATGCCAGCGAGCTCTTCGAGGAGGAGCGCCTTCCGTGGTATAGCCATGATCAGTTTTATCCAGTACGAACTGGTGAAGTTCTTGATTCTAGCTTTAAGGTTATTGGAAAACTCGGTTACGGTGCATACTCCACGGTCTGGCTGTGTCGGGATATCCGGTATGTATTGCCTTCTTCACCCCGACCCTTCAAAGTCTGATCGTTCATGTACAGAGAACGAGACGCTGGCTTCGTCGCTGGCTACGTCGCTGTCAAGATTTGTACCCGAGATGCCGATAAGTCTGCACAGCTTAATCGAGAGCTTGATTTTTACGAACACGTTAGTTCTATGGAATCCCAGCATCGTGGCCAAGCATACATCCGCGGACTGTATGGCGAATTCGAGCTCGACGGTCCGACTGGCAAACATTTGTGTTTAGTCCATCCACCCATGCACATGACTATCCGACAGTTCCAGTACCAGAACTCAGCACATAAGCTCAATGTTCCGCTTCTAAAGTGGACGCTAGCCAATGTGCTAAAGGCGCTGTCATTCTTACACGACGAAGCTAAGGTCGTACACACAGGTACAGCAAGATGATGCAACATAATTGAATTAACTAACAAGTTAGACATTAATCCTGCCAACATTATGCTGACTGTGGCTGATGAGACTATTCTGGAAGACTTCGAAAAAGCTGAAGCAGAGAACCCATCACTATCCAAAGTGATCGACGACACACGCACCATTTACCGTTCCCGCAAGCTTCGCCTTCCCACAGGTGCTCTTTGGGGCCAACCAGCTCTCTGCGACTTTGGAGAAGCGAGGATAGGAGATAACCACTCCGGCTTAATTCAGCCTGAGCTATACCGTGCACCAGAGATACTTTTCGAGATGGAATGGGGCTCTAAGGTGGACATTTGGAGTGTCGCCACGCTGGTAAGTATTCAATCTTAATGCAAGGAAGCCTTGATGACTTACTTCTGATCAGGTGTGGGACTTGTTTGAAAATCAGCATCTATTCGACGCCCGTGACAACGAGGGCAAATCTTCAGGGACACATCATGTTTCCGAAATGGTTGCATATCTTGGAATGCCTCCGCTTCAATACACGCAAAGCAATGATATAACAAAGAAGGTCTTTGACGAGCAAGGTCAGTCACTAAGATCGTCCCGACATAGACTCTGCTAAGCTCAACAGGACACTGGACGGGTGGTTCCAAGAGTGTAACTATTCCCAAGATCTCACTCGGGGAAAGAGTCTCGGTGCTTGAAGGGGAGGAAAAGGAATTGTTTCTCGATTTCATACGCTCGATGCTCAGATGGCGGCCGGAAGACAGGATGTCGGCGACTGAACTTCTGAAGCACCCATGGATGGCCGACGCTATGTAGTTATGACGGCGATCAAGCAACCATTGAACTGCTAAGTCATTCTCGAGGGATTCCTGTGTTAAGTATATGTTTGGGATGGACTTACAAAAAACAAATGCATCTTCACTTCACTTCCGGGCATTTCATGGCATCATCGCCGGCCTAGCAGTTGTTCTGGCAGACCTTGGCATCCGCACATGGTATCAACGGTTCTGACCTCACTCGTTTTGCTCCCGACTGTCAGCCGATTCTATCTACGTAGGAACTCTTTACGTCTTTAAGAAGTACCTGTCCGGGGCTTAGAAATCGACACTCTTGTATAATAGTATAAGTGGGGGCAGTGACATTAATATGAACACCTCCACACCACAAGTCAAAGAGGTCGAGCCTATAGAAAAGATTCAGGACAGTCTGCGGGAAGAAGAAGTGTGCATCAATACCACAAAACTTGACGACAAGCTTCGAGAGCTCACAAACAATATACACCCCAAGTTGTACCCCGAAACTATTCGCCTTGCGATGGCAAGACCACAGATTGAGTACGCTACTCAACATTCATTCTGATGCATGTTCACAAGCGTAGAGTTATTATGGTCAGCAACAAGGGTACGTGTGCTAGGCAGCATCTCCATAAACATCTCCAGCAGGTTATTGTCAATGCCACCGTTCACCCCCGAGCAATTACAGGCTTATACCCTGGACCCAAGCTAAATGTCGTCCTTTACGAACCACCAGTAAACGAGTGCGGGAAAGTATTCTCCTAACTCGACACCCAGGCTCCAAGCATCAGATCCAAGACAGCATGTCAATTTCGGCTGTTCGCGGAGGACCGAACTTGATTGGTATATCGAAGAGCGTGTTGCTTTCACTATTTCCAAGGAACTCTCAGACGCCTTCCTTCATTGCGTAAAAACCTTCAATACAGCAAGGCCTGTAGGCAGACAGATGGTAGAGGATTCCGCACTGTCATTTCAGATGACTTGCTCTATCCGTGTATAAACCGTTCTGGTTCTACCAGTGGCAGTGCAATCTCATTAGTGGACTATTATCCTAGATACGTGAGAAAGCGAGAGCATGGTCTCAAGCTGAAGCATATTCGAAAAGACCAAACGTCAGATCGAGAGTCAAAGCAAACTGCTCTGCTTAGACTTCAAGCCTGTTGCGATTTCATATCCTGAATTCAGCCGCATATAACCAAACCAGGAAATTCAAGCAAAGGCGGTGTACGCAAACTCAGGTTGCCGCGACACTCCAACGGCCTAGTCAATCTCCATGTCCATGTCTTCGTCTCCATTAGCCTTTGCGACAGCACCAAACGCTAAGCTTCTCTTCATGTCTCCTCTTAGACTTTCCCTTCTGAGATATAGTACGTGCACCCAAGGTGCCCATAGGCGAGACATCTCGCAGGTGCAGACATGTAGGAATTCAACCGATTCGCATTACTCATACAGCCAACTCCCGTAGAGAACCAGCTCTTAGAATGTTGGTCTCGTCCTCTCGCCCTTCCACAATCCCATGACCTCTCCTGTCTCTCCGACCCACTCTCTGACGCTGGTAACGACGGCCTTTGCCATACCCGCGTTTGTTCCACTTCTCGCCCTCCTCTTTCCCTCCATGCCACTGCTCACTCCACCTACCCCTATGCCCGACGCGCTTCCAAACGATTGCGGTGCTTTTCCTGGCACCATGTAGCTGCTACCATCTCCAGTCGCGTACTCAGAGCCCATTGAAGGAAGGACATTCTCGCCGGCGGACAAGGAGACGAATAAGGCAAAAGGAACTAGCCAGACGCATAGGCCAAAATAGGATGCGATCTCGGTGAAGGTGGGAATATTGGCGTCGCGGAGGTAGTGGTACGAAGAGTACGGGTTCGAGTTCGCCGGCGGGGCACTGAAGTGACGGAACCAGAGGTAGTGGTTCGCAATTACGAGGGCTAGAAGCATAGTTAGCATAGCACAGATACCGGGCTTCAGAAGACGGATAGCTTACCACAAGAGACCAAGAAAAGCGGATCTGTGAGCTTGACAATAGGAAACCGCCTCAGGTTCTGCGCATAGATGACATGCGACACGACGCTCAACGCGCTGAGTCCAATTGGGAACCGATCGACCACGAGAAGCAGGATTTGGATGCCGACCACCCCATAGATGAGCCGGTAGAGTAACTTCTTCGCGAACACGGTATGTTCTTCCACGAGCTCAGAGAGATAGTACAGGCCGGAAGCTACGTGGTGTCAGCCCCATGAACCAAAGACTATGTGTGTCACTGTAAAGTACCTATCGCCAGCGTCAAGAACGCGAACCCCAGGAAAACACCCACATATCCAAGCAACGGTAGTATCCACATGTTGACTTTGACACCCCCGGGGGATGTGAAGAAGGACAGAGTCTGGAATTTTGACAGCCGCCCGATGAGGTCAATCCAAAGGTGGCATCAAGGCTAGCGGAGAAACCCGCGGACCCGCGGGAACGTGTGGGGTGCAACACCAAAAAGTCGTCCAACTCGTGGCTTTGGTAAATCGACCATCTGACAGATCACGCTCGCTTTGCGCAATTTCCCCACAGGCCGATTGCACATTCGAGTTTGACCAATAAAACACACTACGGCCTGGTGGAAAGAGAACCAGAGTCCATAGCCGCAATCATGTCGCGCCCCGAAGACATCCTGTACGCGCGCCTCTTCACAACATGGCAAATCGCATAGCGAAGAACACAGCGCTTACAATTCTGTAGACCACCCGATCTCTTCTACAATGACTCCGAATCGCGGAAATACACAACCTCCTCGCGTATCCAAAAAATTCAATCTACAATGACACACCGCGCCCTCTCCCTCCTCGCGCTCTCGTCACCCTCCATGATTCTTGACGTCGGCTGCGGCTCCGGTCTCAGCGGCGAGATTCTCTCGCAAACCGCTGAACAAGGCACACCAGGCGGTCCACACATTTGGGTTGGTTTCGATATCAGCGCATCCATGCTGGGTGTAGCGCTGGAGAAAGAGGTAGAAGGAGATCTGCTGCTCGCGGATGCGGGGCAAGGTGTGCCATTCAGGCCGGGAACATTCGATGCAGCGATCAGTATCAGTGCCGTCCAATGGCTGTGCAACGCTGAGACAAGCGAAGAGAGCCCTGCCGGCAGACTATCGGGGTTTTTCAATCAGCTTTATGCGAGTTTGAAGAGGGGAGGGAGGGCTGTTTGTCAGTTCTACCCAAAGAACGATGCGCAGAAGAAGATGGTGGCCCAGGCGGCGATCAAGGCTGGTTTCGGCGCGGGTCTCCTAGAGGATGACATGGGAACTAAGAGCGCCAAGACGTATCTTGTCCTGACTATAGGCGGACGAGCGCTGGATGGCGATATCACCGGTGTTGTGAGGGGTATGGAGGGCGTCGACGTCGAAGATGCGCGAAGGAAGGCAAGGGGCATGAAGAGGGGCGAGGAACGCAAGGGCAGCAAGGCGTACATCATGAAGAAGAAAGAGCAGATGGAGAGGCAAGGCAAGGTTGTCAAGGCGTCGTCCAAGTACACTGGCAGGAAGAGGAGGATCCAATTCTAGATATACCCACGGCATCATGATCACGATGTTACGCATAGCACGGAGTTCGGGTTCGGGCATTTTCGGGAGGGTATAAGAATGATCAATTCAATCATGCAGCATGTTATATACCGCCTACAAGTGCAGCTCTATTCACGTTCCAGCTGGTAGTTGTACAAGTGCCGTTACATCCAATCATTAAGAAAATGTGTTATTGCTCCATATCATAGGTTAGCCCAATGTGAGCCAAAACCTAGATTTGACAGTATCATCGCGCTAGATCAAATCTTAGCAAACACGAAGATCATGATGGTTAAATCATGCCTTCTCCATCTGGTTCAGGATTGCGCGAGTGAACTCATTGGTAGTTGTGTTGCCACCCATGTCCCGTGTGCGAGCGGTACTAAAAAATATTAGTTTAGTGTTACTCTCCAGTTAGACGTAAAACTTACCCGTCAGCAATAACCTTGTAGACAGACTGCGAGATGCGGTTGGCGTGGTCATCGAGACCAATGTGGCGGAGCATCATGGCAGCGGACAGGATCAGAGCAGTGGGGTTGGCCTGGTCCTTGCCCTTAATGTCGAGACCGACGTGACGGCATCCAGGCTCGAAAACGGCGACGTTGCGGCCCATGTTGCAACCGGGAACGATACCGGGGCCACCAACAAGTCCAGCACCGATGTTGGACAGGATACCTCCGTACAGGTTGGGCATGACCATGACGTCGAATTGCTGTGGCCTTGAGACACACTGCATAGAGGCGTTGTCGACAATCATGTCGTTGGTCTCGAGAGTGGGGTAGTCCTCACCAACCCTCTTGACGGTGTTGCGGAAAAGACCATCGGCAAGCTTCATGATGTTGGCCTTGTGGATGCAGGTAACCTTCTTGCGGTTGTTGGCGAGCGCAAAGGCGAACGCAAACTTGGCGATGCGCTCCGACTTCTCACGGGTGATGATCTTGAGCGACTCAACGACGCCATTGACCGACTGGTGCTCGAGACCAGAGTATTCGCCCTCAGTGTTCTCACGGATGATGCAGAAATCGATATCCTTGTGGCGTGTCTCGTAACCAGGGATGTTCTTGAGGAGGACGATGGAAGCGTAGATGTCGAGCTCTTGGCGAAGAGCAACGTTGAAGGAACGGTGACCAGATCGCTCGACAGGAGTGTGGAGGATACCCTTGAGACCGAGCTTGTTGCGCTTGAGCGAAGCAATAGATTCGCGGAGGAGCTCCTCGGAGTGGACGTTGCCGGAGTCGACACCAGATACGTCGACCTGCTCCCACTCAATGGGAACGTTGTCCGCCTTGAAGATCTCCTTGACCGACTCGGAGACCTCAGCACCGATACCGTCACCTGCGCATGTTCAGAATGTCTATCGGTTTATAGGCAGTTATCGCGCCTACCAGGGATCAAGGTAACGGTGTATTTGCCGCCGAACTTGGTTGGCTTGAAGATGTCCTGAGTGACCGTGGCCATTGCTATCGCCAGGTTAGATTTCTCATTACTTGGAATATTTTAGGTCGTCTTCGTACATCGTGTAGCCATGGAGGGTGCCCATCGTGAGGCAGGCCGAGCGCCCCGCAGGAGCGTCTGGACAGGCGCATTAGCACTCGAATTTCCGCCATAACCGCCAATTGCAAGCGCATAGTCATATTCCTACCTGCGCTGTTCTTTGAGAGGTCCTCGACAACATGGTGGAGTTGCGGCGTTGGGCTGGTGGTGAGGGATTTGAGGTAGAGAGAGAAACCAGCTGGAGCTGCCGTCCCCCGAAAATGCATCCGAACCGAAGGAAGAAACCGCGCTTGGCAAATGACCGCACCCGTCTTTCCGCCGCGGCTCGCTCTATCTATTACCTCCGGCGCAGGGCTGTTGATGCCTTTCACTCTTCTTGACAAAGTACTCTTGGGATCTGGAAATCTTACGTTCAGATATCTTGACTATGCTGTTTCGGCTGAGATGTGCTCAGGTGTTGAATTCTGTCAAAGTTACTTTCCCTCCATCTTCGTTAGATCCTACGATGTAATGAGACAAACAGCAAATTGAATTCGTTCAAACGCAGCTAGTAGGCACCATGTTTCTGAGACTTCTAAAAAGAACGAATGTCGGACCTCGAAAGAGCAGGAAGGGGTGGTAATATGGAGCTACAGCAATCTTGGAGCCATTCAAAGTGTGCTGCTCCACTGTGCCACACCCTTCTTCGAGCATCTTCCAATACGATAGAAGGATGACTGCATACATCGTTTGTCTTAACAGCTGGACTCTGAGAACACCTCAGATGACTCTCACTTGAGCCTTGGCAAACCTGGTGGTCGCTGGCATCGCGGCATTCCTTCAGCGCACGTCACGCACCAGGCTAGCCTTACCTTCACCTCACTGCGCATATGTCTTCACTAGACCTGCTAGCCTATAAGAATTTCGCTCTTCCTTTGTGTTCCTTTCTCCTACCTGTCACATTCACTCCTCTTTTATTCGACAGTACATCAAACTCACTTCACTCCCCCTTGTACTGCCCATGTCGAACCCAGTCAATACATGTGTCGCAGCTAAGGATTTGGAACTCGAATGGTCGGCGATAGAAGCACTCTTACTGCTAAAACTTTCTCACCTTTAGTGCTGTCGATAGTGCGCTTTGGATGCTCCATTCGCCCTCAGCGACCTAATCCTTAGCTCTATATAATTTCTTCTGCTCATCCATACCCACACACCCCGGTCGTTCGAACACTCCTACTACAGTTACCACTTTCTTATCGTTTACCTGTATTGTTTCTCAAACTCGATCTCGGCTCCGTTCAAGATTACGCCAGAAAAGGGCTGTTCAGTCGTTGACAGGGACATCTTAGTTAGTTCAAACCTCCGTCTCACAAAAAAGCTTTTGAACATGAAGGTCATCGAGAAGGGTACCAACAGGAAGGCCCAGGTCAACATCTTTGTCGAGGGCCAAGTTTTGGCACTGAAAGAGTACGGTGAATATGTCGACCCAACAGACAAAGCGATCTGTTGTTACGCACCCCTAGATGAAGGCCACAAGCCTCGTATCGGCGGCAGATTCTCGGGCACGGTAAGCACTGCTCTTACAAACTCAACACAATTATCTAACGAAGACTTAGACTCTGGCTATAGCTTACGACACTATCGTGGATGGAGTGCTCCGCAAGGCCAGTTCGTATGCAGCTAAGAGTGTTAATCAGCAAAACAAAAAGATCGACACTGAAAAATTTCTTTACAAGACTACGAAAGGCATTATCGACACCGAAATCACAGTGGCCCCACTCTTGGATGTCGTTACGATACAAGGCGATGCGCCTGAGACCATCGGAACCATGGAACTGCGTCTTTACGTCACCCGTCAGCTGGGGGTTTGGCACGATGTAGGTGACGTAAAGAAGTATTACAGTATTGAAGATGACATCGAAGATGAGCAAGCGGACGATACC
The DNA here is from genome assembly GCA_009289805.1 of Alternaria gansuensis. Taxonomy (NCBI): domain Eukaryota; kingdom Fungi; phylum Ascomycota; class Dothideomycetes; order Pleosporales; family Pleosporaceae; genus Alternaria; species Alternaria gansuensis. Next base: position 11,537 of record WBOK01000589.1, read on the forward strand.
GAGCAGAAAGCAAGCTACAAGCTCATATCTCCGACTACCAGGATGTCATTCGAGAAGAACAGTGCTCTTCTAGAGGACAGGCAGTCGCACCGTCAGCAGCGTAAGACGGATGCGAAACGTCCAGGAACAAGCCCATGGGCTATATTTCGTTTCCACTATCGAAGCCAAGGTCAGCTTGTCAAGCTCCTTTTCAAATTTTATGCTCACGCGGTTCTTCAGAAGACATAACCAAGCAGAATTTAGCTACGACCTATGACCCTGACAGCAAAGAGAAGACGGATCCGCGTACTCTAGTACTAGATCCCGTACCCCCTCTGCTACTAGGCGCAAAGCTGCTCAAGAACGACGGGGATGCCTTGTCTCGATCATCATCTCCAATGCCTCCTGGCACACCTTCTGCTACAGCAAATAGCGCACAGCCTGCTCCTAAGGTAAGAGAGAGAGACTGCCTAAACTTTACCTTTCCCCATTACTCCATCTCTACTTTACCTTGACTTCTAGCTCAGCTTAAGTTTTGCCTGCTCTTGACACCTACTTATAGATCCCTTCTCCCACCAAGATGAAGCCTAGACGTGAACCAAAGCCCACCGACACTAGAAAGATGGCCTCTACTACAAAACAACTACATATTGCCACCTCCAAGGCGTCTTCCTTGACACCTTCTGAGAGCGCCATGAGTCCAGAGATCCAGGACAAATTCCCAGCCCCTCTTAAAACACCAAGTGAAGAGAACAAGAAGACAACAGCAAACGACGAGACTGAACGCGGCGGTGATAAGATTGTCGACAAAATCGCCGGTGCGCCTTCTGAGCCGACAGCGGACAGTTCCGAAAACGCATCCAACCTGCTAAATTCCAACACCGAGCCCTCAAGCGTACACTCAGACAAAGAGACAATTACGAAGCCTCAGCAGTCGCCTACCACTCTAGCAGAGAATCAGATCGCGAGACCGGCGCCTATCGATACCACCGTTCAGAAGAAGCCAGATACCTCTCCCGTTGCAGCTATACCAGCCAAGCGTCAACCCCCGACCACAAATGGAGTGATGCCCGAGACGAAGCGCACGAAGGTCGTCCCAACGCCTTTCTCTCCCCCCGCACAGCCTGCAGTTCCACGAATCGCTCCGCGCTCCTCTACCCCAAAGACGATGTCGATCGAACGCCAGCTTACGGATCAGCGACAGAGGCTCGAGGAAATGAGAAAGAAGCGTATGGATACTGCTCAAAAGCAAGCCGCAATCGATGAGCAAATGGGACCTTACAAGCAGCGTATGGCTGAGGAGCTGGATCGTCTCAACCGAGAGATGATAGAAGAGGAGAGCGCCTACGCCGAGGAGGCAGAACATTATAACGCTAGTATTGAGATTCTACAGGAGTTCAAGAAGGCTGATAGTGCCAACTAAGCTAGTGGTGGGGGGTCGAGAACTGGCCAAAAAGTATGTTGGAAGGCGTTTAGGTTGAATAATGAGGACTGAAGCGATTCGGAGTATTCGTGATTTCGAATGGAAAGAAAACTGCTCAGCCAGGCAATTACCGTGGTATTAGAAGATATTCTGATCCAGTGAGATCTAGTCAGTATGGTCGATGAGCCTTCCATCATAACTTTCGTCTAGCTGTAAATCTGAAGGATGTGTTTGATAGAATATCAAATTCAATGCTATCGACTAGATACCTCAGAAGCACTTGACTTGACGTCTTCTTTGACTAATTGAATCATTGGCCTGGATTTCGTTCTCTAGCCACTCTCATGTTCGCCTTGATCCGCTCCAGCAGCTCCGCTGTTGTTGCAAGTGGAGAGGGGTGTAGATTTCTCTGCCATTGTGTTAGCATAAAATCACTGAATCGACGATACATATCTTCGGAAGAATGCCTTAGTATGTTGATAGTGTCCATAACCAAGACATGTCTTGTTATATCCTTCGGTTTCGAGAAAACTTACGTGCTTCAGCCAGGTGACGCATTGTTCGTGTGTCCAGGTTTCTGGGTCTGAAGAAATGTCAGCAAAGTCGGACATGAAAACATTTAGTAATCCAATACGCATAGCGTAACATACCGCCAGTAGGATCCTGACTAGGAAAGATGTCTTGTCCCCAGATGCTCCATGCTGCAACGCCGGCAACGACTGCAGCAAAAGCAAAAAACGGGCCCTATCCAGTCTTAGCATGTGATGGCAGTGGCATGTAGAAGGCCCACTATGTATAGCAGATGCCAGGATAGCCATGAATAACCTACTCGTTGTTGCACCGCGCGATCGATGGGAGTGGGCATGTTGAAAGGTGGAGATGGCAGTACGGGCAGTGTGAAAAGCGACAATAGGGCTCAGAAATCTTGTCGGAGCACGGAAGGGGACAAGAAAGCTATTTAGAGCTTTGATAAGAATTGCAGTAGTTATAGGGTCGCAGGCACCACTGTCTCACATGCAACGCTTCCTCATGGCATTGCTTCTTGGTTTACGCCACACACGTCGTTACCCCACCAAGCCCGAAACAGCAACGCTTGCGGGGCAGCCCCTTCGCAGCCCGTGCATTCCAAGCGAGTTCTGTCCACAAGATTTTGGCCAGTGCCCAGGCGTCCCCGAACTCTTCAAACGACCTGTCAACACACAAATCGTCAAGATGCCTTCCGAAGTTTCCGACATCAAGCAGTTCATCGAGATCTGCAGGCGCAAGGATGCCAAGTGTACGTCTACCAATTTCGCTGGGGGGAAGGGTGCGGTCGTAGTGAGAGGAGGAATTGTGCACAATGAATGGGAAATGCAGAAAGCTGCAACAATCGAGGCAGATATTTTGATGAGGGTATTGGACTAACGGTATTGCAGCTGCCCGCATAAAGAAGAACAAGAAGGTCAACAACATCAAGTTCAAGGTCCGATGCTCCACCAATGTCTACACCCTCGTCCTTAAGGACACCGACAAGGCCGAGAAGCTCAAGCAGAGTCTACCCCCGGGTACGCCAAAAAAAAATCCCACCGATTTAGTGCCCATGACAGGAGTCTAATTATTGCAGGTCTTACCATCTCCGACGTCGGCAAGAAGAACCCCAAGGGCAAGCGCACCGCATGAACAGATCGAACGCATGACGAACTGAGGACGGAAGTGTGCAAGGACATCAGCGCACAGTACGCATGAAGCACGAACACATGGGTGGACGGCGTCTCAACGGATAAATTTTGTTCATGGGCATCACGGAACCCCTTCAGATGGGGTTACCACCAGGAATGAAAGAAAAAAAAGTCAAAACTTCATTCCGAACATCACGGCCTGTTTCCGACGTGCACCAAGACTTGTCATGTATCATGGTCATTATTGCTGAACAGCTAGCTACAAAGTCACTACAGATATGGCTACTAATACAGCGATTGCTACAGCTTCAGTCCTTGCTTCACATTGAACTTGTACTGATCTTTGCGGTCCAGATACACAACCTTGCTATCCAACCCAGCCGCATGTACTGCCTTCTTGAAATCATCTAGTGGGCTCAGGAACACGTCGTAGTCGTCATAATGAATCGGAATCGTTAGGTCGGGCTTGATGAGTTGCATCAGCTGTACACCCTGCTCGGCGTCCATTGTGACCATCAGCAACGGCATCTTGGGACCAGGAATCGTAGTGCCTCCCAAGTGAATCAACATCAGGTCGATATTCTGATCCTTGTACCGCTCAGGGATCTCCTTGAGCTCGTCCACCATCAGCGTGTCGCCGGAAATGTAGATTCTGTATCCGTTTTCAAAATCGCTACCATTGCTAGACGAAACATCCGAGTACCCGAGTTCAACCATCCAGCCATTCGTAGGCGGCACGGCGCCAAGAATCTTATTCGCGACGTTCAATGGGCCTCGGGGAACATGCTTTCCAGGTAGGCCGGTGACTTTGATGCCGGGCTTTGGACCGCTACCACTTATTTGGTCTGACTGCGATACGTCCAGAAGCAAGCTGTGCCAAAAGTCAAGCGCATGCACATTCTTAAAAGACTCGTCGCCTTTGCCTGTCAAGCATTCCTTCGCATGTGGTGTAGTAATTATCGGAAGGCCTTTTGACAGTTTCTCCTCCACTTCTCGGTCGAAGTGATCCTCGTGGTAATGCGACAGCAAAATTACATCAATTCTCGGTAGTTGTTCCAAATCGATTGCGGGGTTCGTCTGCCTCGTCGCACCGATGCCTGGTCCTAGGTGAACATGGTCGCCGGCATGAAGGAAGTTGGGATCTGTGAGAATGCGAATGCCTTCCCACTCTATGATTGTTGTAGCAGTCCCAACGAAAAAGAGTGAAGCGTTTGTTGAAGCATCTGGGGCGTTTTGGAGATGGATCTTGGTCTCTTTGGCGTCAGGTAAAGAGGTGGGGACATCGGTGTCGAGTTTTGTAGGTGGGCCTGAGCCATCTGGTATGATTTGGATGCGCTTCATGCTTGCGCCTGACATTGCGTTTCGCTAGGCGAGGTGGTTGTTGTTGTTGTTGTTGTTGTTGTTGTAGAAGGAGACGTGTGTCTCTTCGTCTTCTTCTTCCGTAGGGATTCTCTGGATTCCGATTTCCCGATCTTGAGAGTATTTGTCCCGTGTACTGTAGGTGAGGCTGTGCGAGCAAGATGGAAACAACGATATAAGGGTAGACAAGAGCAAAGAGCAAAGAATAGGAAGCGCACTTCGTCCTTGTTGTAGAAAGCCATCACGTAACCCGTAAACAGCAATGACGACAAGACGCGGTAATGGCAGAAATACGGCAGGGTATGCGATGATCATAGGAACAACTCGTCTAAATGCTTCGGAAGTGTGGAATCGCTGCATCGCAGCTGCTCTCCATGTGCTCCATAATGCACGGATGAGGTCTAGGGTTGCGGAAGGGGGCTGTGCCTGTGCCTGACTACGCGCGAGTCCCAGAGGCTGAGGTGTGAAGGGACATCTTCTCCGCTGCACTCCGCTGTGGCTGGTGTTTCTTTCCTACGACGCGGGACCCCTGTCACGCCAAGCTATCTGCATCGGGGGTGGGCAGTGAACACCTGGCGAGTCAGAGGGCGCTTTGAGCAGTGCTTCTTAGGTCCATTGGGAGTTTGGAGCAAGATGTCAACTTATCTGAATTGCACTCGCTCCGCTTGGTTTATTGTCTGACCAGCACCACGCGTCGCGCCGCCTCATGAATTCGACACGCGACCCATTCAACCTCCGCAGCAAAGCAACGTTCAAGACACCCTCCGCCTTTGCCGTCCTCCAGAACGCCGCCAACAAGAAAGCCTCGCAAGCCGTTGAATCGACCAAGCAGGCGGTCGAAGCCACGAAACAGGCGATCCAGGACTCAGAAATGTCCTTCGCCATCCCGCGCAACGTACCCAACTTCGAGAGCGCGCAACGCAAGTTTGAAGATAATGTTTGGAACAAACTACCGGGAAACGAGAAGGGCTTGCCAATGTACAAGGATAAGCCTTCAGGAAAGGTGTATGGATATGGTGGTGCGAGGGGGAGGAGAGGCTTCGTGCGGAGTAAGAGGGGCATGTCATTAATAGCACTGGTAGTGCTGGGACTCTTCTATTGGTTTGGGTGGTCAAGTAGTGGGACAAATGTGGGCACAGTGCAAGACGACCTGGATAGAGGGAAGAGCTTATTGTCAAACTTTGGCGGAAGTGCTGCCGGAAAGAAGAGCAAAGTTGATTGGGAGAAGCGGAGACAAGCAGTAAAGGACGCCTTCTTGTTGAGTTGGAACGCATATGAAGAGCATGGCTGGGGTTACGACGAGTACCACCCTGTTTCGAAGAAGGGTCGATACATGGCAGAACCCAATGGCCTGGGCTGGATTATCGTGGACGCTCTCGACACGCTCATGATCATGAACCTTACAAAGGAATTCAACCACGCGCGGCAATGGATTACGACGAGTCTCGATTACGACAAGAAGCAGGATGTCAATACCTTTGAAACAACTATACGCATGCTGGGTGGTCTGCTGTCTGCACACTACTTGCAAGAGACACTTCCCGGCCTGAAGCCTGAGAACTCGAATGAAGAGGACCTCTTCCTAGAGAAAGCCACTGATCTGGCTGATCGTCTCATGGGCGCGTACGAGTCACCTTCGGGTGTTCCGTGGGCTAGTGTTATTCTCAGAGATGCCAAAGGCGAAGCCTCGCACGCCGACGGCGGTGCGTCCTCCACAGCCGAAGCGACTACCCTTCAACTCGAGATGAAATACCTCGCCTTCCTTACCGGCGAGAAACACTACTGGGATGTGGCTGAGAAAGTCATGCAAGTCGTTGACAACAACGGCGCCAAAGACGGTCTTCTACCCATCTTCATCTACGCAGATAGAGGTACCTTCCGCGGTAACGAGATCCGCTGGGGTAGTCGTGGAGATAGTTACTACGAATATCTCATCAAGCAGTACCTCCAGACCCAGAAGCAGGAACCAGTATACCAAGAGATGTGGAACGAGTCGCTCAACGGCGCAAAGAAGCATCTTCTCACTTACACGAAGAACAGCCACTTTACTGTCCTAGGAGAGCTACCAAGCGGGATTGAAGGGAAATTGCGTCCCAAGATGGATCACCTCGTCTGTTTCCTGCCCGGCACCATAGCCTTAGCAGCAACCGGTGGTGCCTCTCTCGCCGACGCACGCAAACTGCCCACCTGGGGAAAAGCACAAGAGGAAGACATTACCCTCGCTCGCGAACTCACAAAGACTTGTATGGGCATGTATAAAGTAACCGCCACTGGTCTCGCCCCTGAGATCGCCTACTTTGAGCTGGACGACCCGCCAAAGATGTACCGTACCGAGATCTTAGCATCAAAGTCTGAGCTCGATACCAGTGTTCCCGATGGTGAAGGTTGGAAGGGTGATATCGACATCAAGCCAGCTGATACACATAACCTCCAACGACCAGAGACTGTAGAGTCTCTACTGTATATGTGGCGCATAACCGGCGACGACATCTACCGCGAATGGGGTTGGGAGATGTTCGAAGCTTTTGTCAAACACACCATCGTAGAAGACAATGGCGGCTTCTCTAGTATAGATGACGTCACAAAGATACCTCCTCCATCGAGGGATAATATGGAGAGTTTCTGGCTGGTAAGTCTCTTTCCTCTCCCTCTCCTATATCCCCGCATACTGGGATTATCGATCAAGTTCACTAACATTCGACATAGGCCGAAACACTAAAATACTTGTACCTCCTCTTCTCCAACAACGACCTCCTTCCTCTCGATCAAATCGTTCTCAATACCGAGGCTCATCCTTTCCCTCGCTTCGACGCAAGCCACAAGCGATTCAAGACGGGCTGGGAACGTATACCGCGGGACGAGAAGGGCAATCTCGTGCCCAAGGATGCGCATAAGCCTGTGAAAACCAAGGCCGAGGGGAAGACGACTTAGACGGTTTTTTCCGTACGAGTGGAACACTTGGGCCAGTCTGTTCGAATTGGCACTCTAGCTTGTGAAGATTATAGATTTCGGTGCAGATATTTGGAAGCTTTTGTACATGCATGAACGATGTTACAACTGATATATCCTTTAATGTGGGATGGACATACACAAACTCCCTCGAAGAGATACACGTAGTCTGTTGTGATGTGTATAATAATTGTGCATTCCATTACAAGTACTCCAGTGCTGATGCGTACAATTCATATATTCGCGTACACATGACGCACGTAAATCATAAATCATGACCGCTTGGATCTGTTTTCTTGGTTGAACAGTTTTCCATGCCCGCTCATGCGTTAGAGAAACCACCAAGGTAGCAAGGCGTAGCGCTTCAGGACCAGGTCGGGACGTTCCCTTTGATACTATTCACAACGGATGCTAACGCTCCTGTGATTGTTCGTCGCCTATACGTGGCGGACTCTTGGATTGGGCGGACGGGTTTCTAAAGGGGGAATGACTGCCTCTGCGCAAATGTTAGCTTCTTTTCTCCAGTCTTGCCCATTCACCAAAACTTACGAGCGTCTCCGCTTGCCCTCATCTCTCCTCTCATCAATCACCTTGAGCATAGTCCTCCGTCCATCCTTTGCATTTATATGTGCATCCCGCATACTCATGCTGACCTTCTTACTCGCATCGGCCCTCAGCAGCCTCTTAAGCAGCAGGTGTCGCATAAGCACACAGACAAACACGCCACAATCGCTTCCATTCTCTTGTTGTGGACTATCATTCATGGGGATAAACCGCAGTCGCTTTCCTAACAGTCGTTCCAGCTTCATGGTCGTACTCCGTGCTTCCCGCTCGTTGGACTGAGTCATGGAGTCGTAGTGGAAAGAAACGCCGTCGATGATGGAAACGAGAAGGAGGGACCAATGCGAGCCGCCTTCGGCTTGTGTGACATCTGTGTTGTCGTTTATGGGAAGGAAGACGTGTGTTGTTTGGCTGAAGTTGGGGAGGACTTCTTTTAGGGAGAGGGGCTCGGCGGATTGCATGAGCATGTAAGACATGGAAGGGCGGAGGAGGACGATTGACGCTTTAGGGAAGGCGTTGAGTTCTTCGCGTTCGAGGTATTCTTGCCAGAAGGCGATGGCCTGGGGTGCATGTTAGCCCTAGTCGTGGTATGTAGAGGGGTAATGGTATGTGCACATTGTCCGTAAGCCAGTCGCCAGTCTTAATACTGTCCAAGTCGGCGCGCGTTACTGTAGTCGTCAGTATTCCGTCGTTTTCGTCAGAAACGCGTAGAAGCGCAATGCAAAGAACAGGCGACGCATACACACCCCTCACATCGTGATCTGCCCTCAGTCAGTCTTCCCCCTCTCAGAGTCCATTGATCCCAACTCACAAGAAAGATAGGCCTCATCCGGACTAGGATCACCCAAGTGGCGCCTCGCCTTGTCCCTGATCCTCGAAAATGATCCAGGCATGCTGTGCCCGTTTGCGCTGTGACTCGGAGCAGGATCGTGTGGCACAGGCGTGCTATTAACTCTGTGCGAGGCTGCAACTGCCGGTGGAGTATATTAAGGTTTCGGGCCTCGAGTTTATGCGAGAGGGTAGGGGCGTCGGGTGTCGGTCTGCCTCGCTGCACCGCTGGGTAGACGCGCGCTCGAAAGATGCAAATGGGTTATGCGAGTGAAAGGCAGGGATGACGTATGCGTTTGGCTAGACGGTGTGGGTGTCATGAAAATAGTTCTGGCCACCTCGGCTCAAAAAGTCTCGGTGCGCGAACAGCTTTAAGGTGTCGCAAAAGTGTACCGTAGTTGCAAAAGCCGCGTTCCGAGTACTCTGGGAGTATTGTTTGTTTCAACCGTGGTTAGGTGCTTGGATTGTAACAGTCAAATCTGAGTGAGTATGGGACAAAGCAAATGCAGAGAGGAAGTTGAAGCGTTGTTTCTTTGTGTTGCATCATTCATCTGTATTTTGCGTATATACCAATGTGGACAACCTTCCTAGACATCTTCCTATGCTAGTGATCAATGGTCATTTTTGCGTGCGTGAACGCGGGAACCGCACTTGACACATCTTCTCAAGGCAGTTGTCCAACGACCTTGGCACCATTTGCCTGCTCTTGCTTGCCAAATTGCTCAGGCTTCTCCACCTTGAAAAGCCAGCTCTGCTGATCTTCAATCTCTCCTTGCTGGATACCTTTCAGAGTCGTAAGGAGCTTCTTGCATACAGGGCCTGGTCCCTGCTGTGCCTCTGCATATGTGAACTTGTCGTTCTTCGATGGCAGAGTAATAGATTTGATGGGAACCAGAGCCGCCGCAGTTCCAGCAGCCAGGACTTCGTCGAAGGACTTGAGTTCGTCATAGGCGATCTGGAGTTGTTAGCTTAGTGTGCACATTCATGAAACGCACACAGTACCTCTCGGGACTCGGCTTCCCAGCCAAAGGATTCCGCAATCCTGAGGACGCTGTCTCCGGTGACACTTTGAATGACGTTCTTGCTGTTGGATGCAATAAGCTTGACTTTGTCGCCATCCTTCTTCACTCCAATGAATGCAGACGTTGAGAACTCATCAACAACGCTCCTAGTCTTGCTGTCCAAATGCAGCGTGATGCCGTAGCCTGCCTTGTACGCCTTCTCGCTGTGCCGTAATACTGGAGCATAGTTACCGCCGACCTTTGCTGATCCTGTGCCCTCCGGTGCGGCGCGGTCGAAGTCCTCAAGGATGACAGCATCTACAGGGTTTGACCCATGGTACACACCTGTTGGGACACAGTAAACTACAAAGGTGTACTCTTGTGGCGGGTTCAGGCCGAGTTGCGCCGAGCTACCGAAAAGCAGTGGTCGGATGTACATAGCTGCGCCAGTTTCATGGGGCGGCACGTACGCCGCATTCATTCCTACAGCCATACTACAGCAGGCGATGAAGTGGTCTGTCGGCACTTCTGGGATAGATATAAAAGACGCCGAGTGCTGCATCCTCTCGGCATTCTTGTTGGGCCTGAAGATGTTTATGGTGTTGTTTGGTGCACGGAAAGCTTTCATGCCCTCGTAGCACTGCATTCCGTAGTTCAATCCCGGTGCCATACCGTGGATACGCAAGAATGGATCCTCGACGAAGACTGGAGGAGTCCATTTGCCGGTCTCGACCGAGTAGTGTGATTCAACATGACCAGCGACTTTGTAAAGTTAGGAAGTATTCGAGATAGTACTTTTAGGTGACTGTGTAGTGGAAATGGGAATACGCGGTAGAAGCACATTTTAGGCGCGCCCTCTGTCCTTCCTCATGCATCTTCCAGTGTAGACACGCACGAATTTCATTTAAAACAGGATTAAATCTTACCTTCTCGAATCTTGAAGCCCACGTTGCTCCAGTCTGTAGTTGAATTAGCGTGGGTCTTTACGCTGTGTGGAATGGGCCGGCAACCGGGTTGGCAATTGACGTACCAATGGTTTCGACTGGTGGAGGAGGAAAGTCAGACATGATTGTGTTGTTTGAAATAAGTTACGGTGTCGTGTGCTGAGGTGCGGGTCAATATGCAGGTTGGTCGATTAAAGTTTTGAACGCTTTCGGAGGTTCAGTAAGCTCAGCCCCCTACTGCGATATCGGATGACGGAAACCGGTAATATCCCCCAGCAGCCGTTGCAATATACCAAAAGCTCGCCAACTGCAACTTATTGATCTCCCATTGCGGAGAATGCTAATGGCGTTGTTCGGATACGACCTAGCTTCGATTGCACATATGTACCTGCAGATTTACCCGCATGGTGGGACCACTGGGGCGTGATGCTTCGGAGCCCTAATGCTTAGCGTTATCTATGGATGACAGCCATTCACATTCTCCAGCGAACCATGGAACGCCTCTCACCATCCTGAAAATTCGCTCTCTCGTGGGATCTAACATACTTTCTTCACTATGATCAGCATGACGGGCCTTAGGGCTCGATTTGCTCTCGTTGCTCTAGTCGTCTTCGCCATGTGCTCGTTCGTTATGATAGGACCCTACAAAGTGATGCCATCACATCTAGCACCAATATCGACCGGGAAGACGCTGGGTCGTACCAGCGAAGCTACGCTCACAGGACATGCGATAGCGCCAAAGTTGGGGAATGCGACGGCGAAGTACGTGCATCATGGCCTTTGCGTAGACACCATGTGGCAGACTGACAAGCAAACGTAGGGCAGAACTCGGTCGTGCAGCATGGAAAGTCCTGCACACAACCTTCGCTCGCTTCCCCGAAAGCCCTACCGAAGAGGAGCAAGAGGCACTGCGGTCATACGTACACCTGTTCCAACGCCTATACCCTTGGTATGTCTTACACCATGTGGCGCTCAGCAGATAAGATCATGCGCAAACTGACTGGGATTGCAGCGGAGAATGCGCAGAGCACTTCGGACAAGTACTCGCAAAGTACCCTCCCCAGGTATCGTCACGGACAGCGGCTGCCATGTGGGGTTGCTACGTACACAATATCGTCAACAAGAGGCTGAAGAAACCCGAGTTCAACTGCGCAGACATAGGTGATGCGTATGATTGTGGTGTGAGTAGAGTCCCTGTACGAACCGCATGTGAGACATATACTAACCGCGTATACCAACATGTAGTGTGGAGATGACGAGCCGACACCATCGAACAAAAGCACAGCTGCTTTGGAGACGCCAGATCATAAAGCGCTAGAGAAAGAGAAAGATCACCAAGCAAGCGCATAGCCTGAGAGGACACACTTGACAATGCACCCTCTACGGCAGCGAGCTCCATTCTGAAACATACAGGGTGTGTTCGTATGCGAGTCGGGGTTGGACTGCACAGCGGACTTCAGATGCACAATACCCGAGACACGGGGCTTGCACATAGGGGTCGGGTTTTGGTCACGATATCATTATTTGCGGGCACTTGCTACGCCGCATATGGCTGCTAACGACTTGGAAGGAGAGCCAATTAGCCAATAATCAAGACGATAGCTGGAAAGTATCGACGGGGCTCTTCCGGCAGTCCCGGCGGATTACAGAGTTGGTCAGCCGGGTTTCACAAGGCATGTCTTTGAAGTGGCTTTGATGGTGGTGGGATGCAAAGCGGAGTCGAGATTGCCCTAAGCGTACCTTAGCGAATGACTGCTCAATGATCAGCCTTTGGACAGGAGAAGCCCTGTCGTAACGAGTGCCACGCAAGCAAGATGCGCGCCAGACCGCATGTCCTTATCAAACACGATAGAAGGACGATAGAGTGAAGCACAGTACTCTGCCTGCGACACGGTGCCCCTCTCCAACCGTATGTGATACGAGTGCGTCATGGCACGGCGATGCTTAACGTCGGCGAGCCATTGGGAGATGACCATGGGCAGCCCACCAGTTCGGCGGGCGCGTGGCGTGCAATGGCAGCTATCCAGAGGCGCTAACAGGCTGCCTGCAAGATGCGCGGTCGCATGATGTATCTCGGGATGGTCGCGAGGCGCGCATTGTCAGGGGCCTGTTCCCAAAGCAACTTAGCGCCACGACGACTTTTGTTGTATCCCAAACAACTGAAACCTTCCCTGGGCCGGCGAGGGGTGATAACGACGCGGCGTCCCCTCCATACACCGACTCTTCATCCTCTCCTCCATTGACTGTCTGCCAGCTGTTCACCGCCACTTGCATATCGAGACTCATATTCCCACCATGGTGTCCTTCTCCTGCGAGGTACTTGAGCCCCATATTCCCTCTCTCCCCGCCATTGGCCCCTCCCCCTGGACATGCATTGGAAACTTACCGTGACGGTCTAGGGCTGCGGAGACGTTCTCACAAAGAAGAAGCTTGACGGGCATCGCAACCAATGCTATGGCGCTTCCTTTACGTGCCTTGACTGCATGGTTCACTTCCCAGGAACTTCTTACAAGTCTCATACGGTATGCATCATGCTTCTCCTACCCTACATGACGATTCGTTACTAGTGTAACAACACCCGGCGATTTTTGCAGGTTTTGCGCTCGCGTTGCGCATTGCGCTATCTTCATTTATTCATTTTTCGCGGTTCGCAAATGCTGACTGGCGTAATGTAGGCCTGCATAACCGAAGACCAAAAGTACCAGGGCAAGCTCTACAAAGAGAAGAAGAAAGGCCCGCAACAAAAGAGAGACAGCGCCTACCACGACAACTCGCAAGCGCTCGCTTCTCACAACGCATACGTCGAAGAAGCACGCGATGACGACAACGCTGTCGCAGTCGTGGATGCCCCGCCCCGCGCGCCTACTCCTCCGCCAGCGGCGCATTCGCTAGGCTATCATGAGCAAGAGACTCTTGAGGCTCCCAATGTCTTCGATTTCCTCGACCCCTCTTCGACGCCCAATGTTCCGAGAACAAGCGCGCCCATCGATGAAGCGCGCATGCTTGAAGACAGTCAGCCACCTGCATACGAAGAACACTACATACCTACAATCGCAGACGTGATGAAGTTTCAGGTGCCTGACGACGACGAGACTTTCGCACAGAATGGCTTCTCGTACGCAAACGAGCAAGTTCGCCCTTCCCATGAGCGCTACGACTCGTACACCACGCCTGCTCCCAAACCAAAGCACTCGAGAACCAAGTCGCGCGATACAGATGTTGAGACCACTTCGAAGAAGACCGATCGTAAGCGCAAGCGCAATTCGCCTAGTGAACTCGACATGTCGCTAGTCCGCGCCCAAGAGAAAAGGGATACTATGATGGCCGACGCGCCCGCGACGCTTCACTCTGGTCTCACTGGAGGACTGAATAGACTGCTTGCCCGACCTGAGTTCCCACCATCGCCAGATGACTCCGGCGATTATGTCAACTCGCCTCTGAGCCCCATGAAACGAGCCAAACAGGGCAACTCGAAGGCTCTTATGCGCGCGCAGCGAGAACACGAAGCGGAACAGGCTAAGCAGCGCAAAGCTGACATCAAGGCACGCGAACAAGCAGAGAAGAAGGAGAAGGACCGGGGCCGCGAACGTGATCGAAAGGAGCGCAAGGCTAGCACCGCCCTCGTGAAGATCAGACCCAAGAAGAAGCGCGCGGATTCTACAAAGGAGGTTCGTCGGATCCGCCGTCGTCAATACTCGTCTTCTGTGTCGCCAGCACCGCGCGAGCGCAAGACCGTCAAAGCCATTGAGTACCATCGTTCGGCCACAAACTCTCCGGGACCTGATGGTCAAGGTCAGCTCATTGTGCGCCCTAATGGGGACATGGCACCTGTCTCAACAGATACCGATGCGCGGGCAGGACTGTTCATGTCCTTCATTACCAAGGGTCCAGACTCTGAGCGCGGCATGAGTGTCAACAAGGCTCTGAAACGGTACCATCGCGAACGTCACGAGCACTGCGATCGCGCGCCGTCCAAGGCTGAAGAAGAGAAAGAGCTCTGGAAGGATCTGCGTCTCCGAAGGAACGATAGAGGCGAGATCGTTCTTTTCTTCGCTTCCACCGAGGCTTCGTGACTAGACGGGGATCCGGATCTCGACATCATCATCCGCATGCGTGCGTGGTCATGTTCTGATCCGACGCCAAGTCAGAGATCTGACGACATGATCGATGTCTGACAACATTGGGGGGGAAAGAGCCTCGTTGAGGTTCGAGGTAGTTTGGTGGTCGATTCTCGTACGATACCATTCTATTTCATACGTTTCTTCCTTTTAGATGATACCCGACATCAAGTCAACAGTTATTTCGGGTGGGCTCGGTGCACGTGTTCCTGTGAAAGTCTTGTTTTGGACTTGGCCCCTTCTGTTGTATCTCCTATTCGCATGTCCTTACTGTTCGCATATACGTACTATCACGGCCATACATTGTCTGCGTTGCTTGCTTTGGTATCTTTTGTCCAAACTACCTGCCTCTAATACTCCTTGGGCTGGACCCGCCCCGTCACGTCAGTGTTGGGTCCTTCAGTATGAATCATGCTAAACTATACAATATTCTAACGTCCGCCCTTTCGTAATGACATGGTGCAATGACTGCTGGAGGAATCCTACCGGATCGGAGTTGAGGAGCTGGGCATCGAATTGTCTCTGCGCCATTGCTGAATACGTGACAGGGTCTATATCAGCGTCATGCTTGAGCAGAAGGGGAAGCGAACGCGCAGAGCCGCATAGAGATGCAAAGGGGAGTGAGGCTCGCTAGCTACATATCCGTACGAGTGGGGTGCATGCATAGAAAATACGTACTACTGCAGCATCTAGCGCAGGGACATAGCGTTGTGCTTATGGCGCAGCTCCTTGTCGGCTTCAAGGCACTTCCTCAGGCTGCTTCTCGCTTGGCCATGTGTAGGGCATTGGTCTGAGGGGTTCATTTACTCAACAGGGCTAGATGTTCGCTTGACCATCCCCCTCTACGTGTTCACGCCGATCTGGAGAGGGCGTCAAGGACAAGGTAGCCTTCAACCGAAGTGATGATACCCGCGCAGCAGTCTTGCCATTGCGCGAGAGAGGATCAACTGATCACATCTTCCTAAAAGGGTCAAGGTGTTGCTCCAGCTCGGTAAACGTAGGCTTTGCCCTCAGCCTGGCCAGATGCCTCTGCATACCGGCTACAGGCAGTCGCTCTTACTTGGGACTCCAACAGCACTGTCTGACAGATGTGATAGCGCTTACCACCTCGTCTAACCACCCAAGAAGAAGAAGAAGAAGAATGATATGAGACATTTGTGCACGGCCGGAGGTAATCCAGCTAGTGGCATCCCCCACAGCCACGATGAGGCGAAGTCCTTCCAGAAGCCTGCCTTATCAGACATGGTCTACCAAAACCGCGCAAATGCGTCGAGCCGGCCCACTGGCTCTACGTTGCACGTCGCTCACGTCTCTCATGCTGATTCGATGTCTGTTTGCTGGTAGACAGCGGGGAGAACCACCCGGCAAAGCACGGTGACTGGGCTACCACACATCGAGTTGACCGGCCGCCATACCGTGTCCGTGCGCGTTTTGAGCCAGTTCATGTTTTGAGCCACCCCACCAAACTGAGATTTTAGAAAAATGAGGCTGTAGAG